>AFQZ01000018.1:0-136572 GCA_000222935.2 Aciculosporium take MAFF-241224 | reverse complement strand
CTTGCTTTAAACTCTTAAATACTATATTATTAAATAGGGTTATTATTAACATACTACTTAAATATATAGCTCTTATATTACTCTGTTTTTATATTTCTTATAATAAGGCCTTTATGCCTTAGATTATTATTATATATACTACCTTATTAGTACTACTATTACTTTACTCCTTTTTTATAAACTTATCTAAGAATATTAGTAAGTATAATAACTATGCCTTTATTATAGCTACTTTTAAGAAATAGTCTAGTCTTTAAGATAATTTATTAGCTAGGTTTAACTTCCCTAGCCTATATTTAATTATAAAATTATATAAATAAAGTTTATTTAATACTATAACCTATTTACTAAAAAGCTTTAGTTTTATTACTAGGTATTTATAGTTTAAGTAATTAGTAATTACTTTTATTAAATGCTATAAGTAAGCTAGGTAATCTCTCTATATGTAAAAAGCTTTTTATATAGCTAGTAGCTTAGTATTAAGTATTGTGTGAATTAAGGTTATATACTAGAATACACCTTCTGTTGTCGATTATAAGCTTATATAGTTTTTTATGGAAAGTCAACGGAACACCGCGGATACGACGCGGTATTACGCCTAAAACAAAAAAGAAATACAGAATCAGATTCCTTATTATTAATTACCCCCCCTAGCAATAGCGTATTATATAAGGGGAGTAAGCGGCATAAGGGGTGTAATAATTAATAAATTTTTATATAGATCTGTAACTAATAAAGGATAAGGCACTACCTAGGAAGAAATATAATATTAAGGAGAGAATCCTAGAGTAATAGTAGTATAGGAAAAACTAAAGAATAAAATAAAATTACTAAAGAAATTAATAATAAAAGTTATTCTAAAGGTAGAAATAATAAAAGTATAGGCTTTTATTAGAACTTTTATATAAATTACTATAAATACAGGAGGGGAGATAGCCTAAGCAAGAACTAATACAGGAGGCCTATAGGCCTTAATTATAAAAGTAGTTAGCAGTAGAGTAAAAACCATAGTTAAGAAGGCAGTTAAGGAGGTAATAAAGGCTGTTTATAGGACTAGATTAGTAATTAGAAGGACTTAGGCAAATATTATAGCTTGCAGAGTTATAGGGCAGAATATAATAATATCTTTAGCCTAAACGGAGGGTATGGTAATACTAGCCTGCTATTACTAGAAAGCACTAGTAAAGGAAAGCATTATTAGTAAGGCAGTTAGGAACAGATTGCTAGAAGAGATTATAAAGGCAATAAACAGTGCTATTAGCATAAAGGAGGTAGTAGTAGCACGCTAATTATAAAGTGGAGATATAGTTATTATATTTATAGAAGTAGGGAGGAAATAAAAGGAAAACATAGCCTAGGTAGGAGTTGCCTTTAGACCTAAGGCAGAAGTAAATAGAAAGATGTTTAGTGTGATTATTAAGGGATTCCTAACATGATTAACGAATTATATTATAATTAAGGATATAAGGAAGAACATCAAAAAGGAGAATAGATTAAATATAGTAAAGATAATAGTATAGAAGCTAAGAGGAATAGTAACGAGGGCACTATTAGTAGTTAGTGTTAAGGGCACTAAGGCAGTGAACTAACTATGCCATAGGGGAATAATATACTAAGCAGAGATTTTTAACGCTAAGCTATATAATAAGATAATCCACCCAAAGCAATATTATAACTACTATAAGATTAGATATATTACTAGATACTATAAGGAGGAAGCAAGATACAGCAGGTATACTGCCGGAAAACACCCTAAGAGAGAGAGGACTTACCTAATATTAACAGGTAAGGTACAGGAGAGATGCCTAAATTATATAGGGGCATATTTAGTATAGTCTTAACTATGCTTAGTAAGTAATAAGAGATAGTAGTAGGCTAGGGAGGCTTATGCTATAAGGCTGCTATTCTTCTGCAACTATCGGTTAGAGGTTATAATGGCTACTATAGGCAAGGGTTATTAGGGAGAAGAAACCAGGGGACTAACAGAGAGGCAGCTAAGAGGAAGGAGTATATAACTAAGGAGCCCTTTTACAAAATAAACCTACGAGCTAAGATTAGGATAACAGAGACTAGCAGAGGAAGGCATAATGCTGGCCTTTTTACAGCTAACTAAAGGGCTAAATAATACCGGAGCCAGCCTAACTAGGGTGCTCTAAAGCACATAATAGAGTATATAATTAAGGTTATATACTAGAATACACAGAAGAAAAGTAATTTAGTATATATAGCGTTAGGGCATAACGTTAGCCCTAAGGTAATAGCTATTTAAGAACTAGGAGGCTATAATAGTATACTGCTAAATCTATCTTAAGGATACTATATATTAGTAATATATAGCAGAAGAATAGTAATTTATATACACTAAAAGGTTAAGACAGGACTTTAGACTATAGGGAGAGGGGAGGATTAGTATAGTGTTAAGCTATATAAAGTAGAGATATATAACATCTATTTCCTAGCTTATAAAAGGGAGTAGCAGACGCCTTTATAATACTTTGCTAATACCTAGGCAAAGGGCTAGAGTGTGTTTGTAGGGGACTTTAACTAATATTACCCCTTATAGGACAGATTTAGCTAAACATCTCCAGGGCATAATAAAATATTAGAATTCATAATAAGGTGGCAACTCGGCCTAGCTATGCTGTTTAGGGAAGTAATAAGGAGAGAATATAGCAGCAGGAATAGCACTATTAATTATGTATAAACCACCTATAACGTTAGTGTTAAATTTATTAGGCTAGTAGAAATCGCCAGATCCGACTATATATCCTAGCTTATTAGCATTAGGACAAACAAGAAATTAAGCAATAGCCCAGGGTTAGTCCAGGGTTAGAGGATAGCAAACGAGAACCTTATTATAGTAAAGGCTTTAAACAGGCTTAAAAAGAAGGGGTTAGAGCTTCTGCTATATAACTAGTAAGAAATTAATAACTATGCGCAGTAGCTTACCTAATAGCTCACAGAGATAGCTAATACAGTAGCACCTAAGCAACCTTAAGAGCGCAGCAAACTATAGCCTTAGTAGAATAAAAGGGTAAGGGATATAACAGTAAAGGCAAGATATGCTAATAAATAGTAATAGCAACAATAGACATAGGAAGCATGGCAGGCCTTAACGGAAGCTATAAAAAAATAGGATTATATTATCTTAGAGGAAAAGAGAAGTAGCTAGCAATAGGTAGTTAGTGAGTTATCTAGGTCTAAAGGGAGTCTTTAGACCCTGGAGCGTTAGGCCTAGCTATAAAGTGGACTTCCTCCTAAAAGGCAACAGGTCCTACCACTAACCCGGCTAGGAGATAACAGCAGGGAGGAGATAGTAAAGGTTATATATAAGGGTAAGGTAAGGGTATTTGCAAAGAGGTTCTTCCCTTTATCTGTAGCTAGGGCTTTAGGTCTAGAGGCAGAGGAGGGGATAAGATACTATAATAATAATTAGGCAGTTCCCGTGTTTATAGAGGAGGAAATTAAAAAGGTTATAAAGAATATAGTAAGTTAGAAAGCCCTAGGACCGGACGAGCTGCTAACGGGTTTTCTTAAGCTATACAGAGCAGCCCTAATATTATATTTAATACGCCTTGCAAATGCTTACTATAGCTTGGGATATTATCTAGCCTCCTTCTAATAAGTAAAGGTAGTAGTTTTATATAAACCTAGGAAGTCCCCTAAGGAGTTAGGCAGACTAGGGGGGTGGAGGCTAATATTACTATTAAATATAATAGGTAAAGTGATTAAGAGAGCTATTATAAGGAGGATTACTATTATAGTAAAGAAAGGCTATATACTACTAGACATACAGATAGGCAATAGGGCTAGCAGATTAATAAAGATAGCACTAAGTATACTAAAAGAGGTTGTGAGAATGGCATGGCATTACTAGGGGATAGCATTATTACTGCAGCTAGATATCACTAGGGCGTTTAACACTATTAGCTATAAATAATTAATTTACACTATAAAGGAGTTAGGACTGCTAGGATAGATAGCTAGATAGGCACAGGGCTTTATGTTAGAAAGGAGAGCATAATTAGTATTTAATAGATATATTACTAAGGAAATCTAAGTCACTACAGGGGTTCTGCAAGGGTTACTAGCGTCTCCTATCCTCTTCCTGCTCTATATTATGCCACTATATTGCAGACTAGTAGCAGCAGAATCAACGTTAACATTAGGGTTCTTGGATAATATAAATATTATAGTATATAAAAAAACAGCAGAGAAGACAAAAGTATAACTAGAAAGAGCCTAGAGAATATATAAGGAGTAGTTAAAGGAGTATAGGCTAAGGTTTAACTTAGGAAAGAGCAAGCTAATGCACTTTATAAGGAAGAGGCAGGTAATTATAACGATAATCCGACTTAAAAGAGCAATAATACAACCGACATAATTAGCGCAATTCCTAGGGGTTTAGATTCACCAGAAGCTTTATTAGTTAACCTATATAGAGAAGGTGAATACTAAATTGTTACAGCAGAAATTAGTGCTTACAGCACTAGCTGCGTCTATATAGGGATGCTAACTAGAGTATGCAAGATCCCTTTATATATAGGTAATAAGAAGCATAATAGCCTATAGAGCTGGGATATACCACACCCACAGCAAGCCAGAAGGGGTAGTACAGGGGGTAGTAAAGGCATTTATAAGGGAATAGAATAAATGCTTAAGGCGGGTTATAAGGGCATATAAGGCAACGCTAGTAATACTTTTAGAGACAGAAGCAGTAGTGCTACTAGTAGATCTGTACCTTAATTATGTTAAATAATAATTCTACTAAAGACTTAAGGATAGTAGTATAAGCAAGAAGATATAGCAGGCCTGTAATTTAATAGCATTATAGCTACGACGCTAAGGAAGAGGCCGCCGACGTAATCACTATAAGGCGTTTTTTAATGCCCCCCCCCCCCTCCCTGGCAGCCTTATAGCTAGACAGGAATTAGAGATAGAGTGGGAAAAACAGTGGATCTGGCAGAGGCATAAGGCTTAGGTAAGAAGAGAACAGGCAAAAGCAATAGCAATAAACAAGGAACTTAACTTTAAAAGCATAAAAAAGATAGTAAAGCTTTATAATAGCCTGCTTAAGTATAAATCTGCAGCCCTAGTTTAGCTTTAAACGGAAAAAATAAGGCTAAATGCCTTTCTTTATAATAAACAGGTACCCGAGGTAACTTTACTAATATGCTAATACTAGGGAGGAGATAAGGATATCTACCACCTTATCCTGTTATACCTAGAATATAACCATTTAAGACCGATTCCAGCAGTGCCTATAATAAGAGATCCGCAGGAACTTAGGGCAGTGCTTAATAATAAAAAGCTAGCACTAAATATCATAAAGTAGGTGCTTTTAACTAGGTGACTTTAGTAGTACAGGTTAGCGGAGGAGCTTAGTAAGGCATAGTAGATATATAATAACAAGGCTAAGAAAGGGACTAAAGGCAACGGAAACAATAGGATAGAGAAGGCAGAGCCGGACTAGGAGGGGAGGTGCTTATAGGGGGTTTTTACTAACATACTAACCTTTTATATAAAGCATAACTATACTTCTGTTATTATCTGCAGTTCCAGGGAACTGGCAGATATCTTATACTAATGGTTGGAAATAATAAAGACTTTATATTAAAGGCTTAGCAGGAGCTATATAGAAGAATATGGGTTTTCTCCCCTATCTTAGGGTTTTTCCTATATTAAGAAGTTAGTTGATGAACTAGTTAGTGGCTCTAGCTACCTAGCGTACATGAATAATAATAAGTATTGTATAATAGAGTTTAGAACCTAATAACTTTTATAATATATATATAACTAAGTGCTAATTACCTAGCACTAATATTACTAATACTATACTAATAGTAAACACTAAGGTGTTTATTTTAACTTAAAGGGGGGCTATTAAATTAAAATAAACTAGGACTAGTACTTTTAAAAACTTTTATTTTAGCATCTTAAATATAGCTTATATATTATAAGGTAGTTTAAAGGTCCCTTTAAACTCTCTTTTTAAAAGGTTTATTAATAAGATAGTAATTTTACTATATGCTCTAATAAACTATTAGTAAAACCCTATAAACCTAAGAAAGATTTATATATTTAATATACTACTTAGTAGTAGCTATTCTGCTATTACCTTAATGTATTCTGGTTTTATTTTAATACCCTTTAATATAATAATAAATCTAAGGAAGCTAACCCTTATTATTAAGAATTTGCATTTATTAAGGTTTATATATAGCTTTATAATATATAATCTTTATAGGACTAGTTTAACATACCCCTTATATATAGCTACATTACTACTATAAATTAGGATATTATATAAATAAACAATGTATATTATATTTACTAGCTCCCCTAGTATAGCATTACTATATTCTTAAAAGATAGCGGGTGTATTTACTAGGCTAAAAGGCATAATAAGATATTTAAAGTAACTATATTAGCATTAGAAAGCTATTTTTTACTTATTACCCTTATAGATATATATTTAGTAGTAAGTATCTTTTAAGTCTAGCTTTATACAAATTATTACTTCTCTTAATTTATTTAATAACTCTAATATAAGGGGAAGAGAGGCTTTATCCTTCTTAGTAACCCTATTAAGGCCTTTATAATCTATATAAAGGCATAGTTAGCCTTCCTTTTTTAGTATAAATAAGATTAGCACTCTTACTAAACTTATTAATCTTTTTATCTAGCCTTTTTTTTTATATATCTACTAAGTATTTATAAAGAACTTATAGCTCTTTCTCTATTAGGTTATAAATTAGCCTTTATAATAGTATTCTTTTTTTTATTAATTTTATTATATAAGTTTTTTTTTCTAAAGAAAGTAGCCTACTAGCTAACTCCTTTAAAAATATATTTATAAATTTTTTATATTTTAATAAAAGTGCCTTTATAATAACCTCTTTACTTATTTTGTTTTTATCTAGCTTTCCCTAAGAAATAAATAGTTATACTATATATTAGCTAAGAATTAGCATTATACCTACTGCTTTTTTTATATAGTAAACTTATTATAAACTAGTAATTAGCTTTAGGCATTCCCTTATTACTAGGTATCTTTAATAACCTAATACCTATAATAGTACTTTTAGCTTATAGTTTATAGCTTAGTCTATAACACCTGAGTGCCTTATCCACCGACAAAAAACCGCGGATACGACGCGGTATTACGCCTAAAACTGAAAAAAAGCATAGAATTAGATTCCTTATTATTAATTACCCCCCCTAATAATAGCATATTATATAAGGGAAGTAAGCGGCATAAGGAGCATAATAATTAATAAATTTTTATATAGATTTATAACTAATAAAGAATAGGGTATTACTTAGGAAGAAATATAGCTTTAAGGAGAGAATCCTAGAGTAATAATAGTATAAGAAAAACTAAAAAATAAAATAAAATTATTAAAGGAATTAATAATAAAAGTTATTTTAAAGGTAAAAATAATAAAAGTATAGGCTTTTATTAAAACTATTATATAAATTGCTATAAATATAGGAGGGGAGATAGCCTAAATAAGAACTAATACAGAAGGCCTATAGGCTTTAATTATAGAGGTAGTTAATAGTAAGGTAGAAACTATAGTTAAAAAGGCAGTTAAGGAGGTAATAAAGGCTATTCCTAGGACTAGATTAATAGTTAGGGGGACTTAGGTAACTATTATAGCTTATAGAGTTATAGGGCAGAATATAATAATTTCTTTAGCCTAAACCAAGGGTATAGTAATACTAGCCTGCTATTACTAGAAAGTAATAATAAAGGGAAATACTATTAATAAGGCAGTTAGAAACAGATTGCTAGGGGAGATTATAAAGGTAGTAAACAGTGCTATTAGTATAGAGAAGGTAGTAGTAGCATGCTAACTATAAAGTAAAGATATAGTTATTATGTTTACTAAAGCAGGGAGGAAATAAAAGGAAAACATAGCCTAAGTAGGAGTTACCTTTAGACCTAAGGTAGAAGTAAACAGAAAGATGTTTAGTATAATTATTAAGGGATTCCTAATATAATTAATAAACCATATTATGATTAAGGATATAAGGAAGAATATTAAAAGGGAGAATGATTTAAATACAGTAAAGATAATAGTATAGAAGCTAAAGGGAATAGTAATAAGGGCACTACTAGTGGTTAGTATTAAGGGCACTAAGGCAGTAAACTGCCTATGCTATAGGGGAATAGTATACTAAGTAGAGATTTTTAATACTAAGCTATATAATAAGATAATCCACCTAAAGTAATATTATAACTATTATAAGATTAGGCATATTACTAGGTACTATAAGGAGAAAGTAAGATGTAGTAGGTATGCTACTAAAAAATACCCTAAGGGAGAGAGGACTTACTTAATATTAATAGGCAAGGTACGGGAGAAATGCCTGAATTATACAGGGGCATATCTAGCATAATCTTAGCTATGCTTAGTAAGTAATAATAGATAGTAGTAGGCTAGGGAGGCTTATACTATAAGGCTGCTATTCTTCCGTGGCTATTAGCTAGAGGTTATAACGGCTGCTATAGGTAAGGGTTATTATAGAGAAGAAACTAGGGGACTAATAGAAAGGCAGCTAAGAAGAAGGAGCATATAACTAAAAGGCCCTTTTATAAGATAAACCTATAAGCTATGATTAGGACGACAGAGACCGGCAGAGGAAGGCATAATGCTAGCCTTTTTATAACTAATAAGAGGGCAAAATAATACTAGAGCTAGCCTAACTGGAGTGCTCTAAAGTATATAATAAAGTATATAATTAAGGTTATATACTAGAATACACAGAAGAAAAGCAATCTAGTATATTTAGCATTAGGGCATAATATTAGCCCTAAGGTGATAGCTATTTAGGAACTAGGAGGTTATAATAGTATACTGCTAAATCTATCTTAAGAGCACTATATGTTAGTAATATATAGTAAAAGAATAGTAATTTATATATATTAAAAGGTTAAGACAGGACTTTAGACTATAGGAAGGGGGGAGGATTAGTATAGTATTAAGCTATATAAAGTAAAGGTATATAACATCTATTTCCTGGCTTATAAAAGGGAGTAGTAAATACCTTTATAATACTTTACTAATACCTAGGCAAAGGGCTAAAGTATATTTATAAGGGACTTTAACTAATACTACCCCTTATAGGATAGATTTAGCTAAACCTCTTAGGGGCATAATAAGATGTTAGAATTTATAATAAGGTGGCAACTTAGCCTAGCTATGCTGTTTAGGGAAGTAATAAGGAGAGAACATAGTAGTAGGGATAGCACTATTAACTATGTATAGACTACTTATAACATTAGTATTAAATTTATTAGGCTAGTAGAAATCGCCGGATCTGATCATATGCCTTAGCTTATTAGCATTAAAACAAGTAAGAAATTAAGTAATAGCCTAGGGTTAGTTCAGGGTTAGAGAATAGCAGATAAGAACCTTATTATAGTAAAGGCTTTAAACAGGCTTAAAAAGGAGGGGTTAGAGCTCCCACTATATAACTAGCAGGAAATTAATAACTATACATAATAGCTTACCTAATAACTTATAGAGATAGCTAATATAGCAGCACCTAAATAACCTTAAGAGCGTAGCAAATTATAGCCTTAGTGGAATAAAAGGGTAAAGGATGTAATAGTAAAGGCAAGATATGCTAATAAGCAGTGGTAGTTATAACAGACATAGGAATTATAGCAGGCCTTAACAGAAGCTATAGGAAAATAGGATTATATAATTTTAGAGGAAAAGAAAAGTAGTTAGTAATAGGTAGTTAGTAAGTTATTTAGGTTTAAAGGGAGCCTTTAGACCCTAGAGCACTAGGCCTGGCTATAGAGTAGACTTTCTCCTAAGATGCAACAGGTTTTACTACTAACTTAGCTAGGAGATAATAGTAGGGAGGAGATAGTAAAGGTTATATATAAGGGTAAGGCAAAGGCATTTATAAAGAGGTTCTTTCCCTTATCTGTAGCTAGGGCTTTAGGTTTAAAGATAAAGGCAGAGATAAAATACTATAGTAATAATTAGGTGGTTCCTATGTTTATAGAGGAGGAAATTAAAGAAGTTATAAAGAATATAGTAAGTTAAAAAGCCCTAAGGCCGGACAAGCTGCTAATAGGTTTCCTTAAGCTATTTAGAGCAGCCCTAATATTATGTTTAATATGCCTTATAAATACATACTATAGTTTAGGATACTATCCGGCCTCCTTCTAACAAGCAAAGGTAGTAGTTCTATGCAAACCTAGGAAAACCTCTAAGGAGTTAGGTAGACTAGGGGGGTAGAGGCTAATATTGCTATTAAATATAATAGGAAAAGTAATTAAGGGAGCTATTATAAGGAGGATTACTCCTGCAGCAGAGAAAGGCTATATACTACTAGATATATAAATAAGTAATAGGGCTAGTAGGTTAATAGAGGTAGCACTAAGCATACTAAAAGAGGTTATAAGGATGGCGTAGCATTACTAGGGAATAGTATTATTACTATAGCTAGATATTATTAGGGCGTTTAATACTATTAGCTATAAATAATTAATCTATACTATAAAGGAGTTAGGACTACTAGGGTAGATGGCTAGATAGGCACAGAGCTTTATATTAGAAAGGAGAGTATAATTAGCGTTTAACGGACGTATTACTAAGGAAATCTAAGTTACTATAGGGGTTCTATAAGGGTTACTAGCGTTTCCTATTCTCTTCCTGCTTTATATTATGCTATTATATTAAAGACTAGTAGCGGCGGAATTAACATTAATATTAGGGTTCTTAGATAATATAAATATTATAGTATATAGAAAAACAGCAGAGGAAATGAAAGTATAACTAAAAAAAGCCTAGAGAATATATAAGGAGTGGTTAAAGAAGTATAAGCTAAGGTTTAACCTAGGAAATAGCAAGCTAATGTACTTTATAAGGAAGAGGCAGGTAATTATAATAATAATCTAACTTAAAAGAACAATAATATAACCGATATAATTAGCGTGATTTCTAGGGGTTTGGATTTACTGGAAGCTTTATTAGTTAACCTATATAGAGAAGGTGAATGCTAAATTATTACGGCAGAAGTTAGCACTTATAGCACTAGCTATATTTACATAGGGATGCTGACTAGAGTGTGCAAGATCCCTTTATATATAGGTAATAAGAAGCATAATAGCTTATAGAGCTAGGATATACTATACCTATAGCGAGTTAGAAGGGGTAGCATAGGGGGTAGTAAAGGCATTTATAAGGGAACAGAATAAATGCTTAAGGCGGGTTATAGGGGCATATAAGGCAATACTAGTAATACTCTTAGAGATAAAAGCAGTAGTACTACTAGTAAATCTGTACCTTAATTACATTAAGTAATAATTCTACTAAAGACTTAAGGATAGTAGTATAGGTAAGAAGATACAACAGGCCTGTAATTTAATAGTATTACAGCTATAACGCTAAGGAAGAGGCTGCTAATATAATTACTATAAGGCGTTTCCTAATGCCCTCCCCCCCCTCCCTAGTAGCCTTATAGCTAGACAGGAATTAGAGAGAGAGTGGGAAAAATAGTGGATATAGCAGAGGCATAAGGCTTAAGTAAGAAGAGAACGGGCAAAAGTAATAGTAGTAAATAAGGAACCTAACTTTAAGAGTATAAAAAAGATAGCAAGGCTTTATAATAGCCTGCTAAAGCATAAATCTGCATCCTTAGTGTAGCTTTAAATGGAAAAAATAGGGCTAAATGCCTTTCTTTATAACAGATAGGTGCCTAAGGTAATATTACTAATATATTAATACTAGGGAAAAGATAAGGATATTTACTACCTTATCCTGTTATGCCTAGAACATAACTATTTAAGGCTAATCCTAGTAGTGCCTATAATAAGAGACCTGCAGGAACTTAAAGCAGCGCTTAATAATAAAAAGCTAGCACTAAATATTATAAAGTGGGTGCTTTTAACTAGGTGACTTTAGCAGTACAGGTTAGCGGAGGAGCTTTATAAGGTATAGCAGATATATAATATTAAGGCTAAGAATAGGACTAAAGGTAATAGAAATAATAAAATAAAGGAGGAAGAGCTGGATTAGGAGGGGAGGTGCTTATAGATGGTTTTTACTAATATACTAACCTTTTATATAAAGCATAACCATACTTCTGTTATTGTCTGCAGTTCTGGGGGAACTGGCAGATATCTTATACTAATGGTTAAAAACAATAAAGACTTTATATTAAAGGCTTAGCAGGAGCTATATAGAAGAATATGGGTTTTCTCCCCTATCTTAGGGTTTTTCCTATATTAAGAAGTTAGTTGATAAACTAGTTAGTAGCTCTAGCTACCTAGCATACATGAATAATAATATAGCTTAGTCTATCCCTAGGATTAGTCCCTTCCTAGTATCTACTATATAATATCAGAGTTAATAGAATTTACTATAACCTATACTATTTATTATTTATACTATTTTATTAACTATACCCTAGTGCTTTAAATTTATTAATAAGGCGCTTTTTAGCTTTATCTTATTTACTTTTACCCTGCTTTAGTTAGCTTTAAATAATAAGTTTAAATATATTATTAAGTTTATTGCTCCTAGGTTAAATAGTATATTTACTACTACCTAGCTTTCTTCTTACTATAGTTTTATTCTTATTCTTATTTAAGAGTTATTAATTTTATTCTTAAAGTCCTTAATTTAGCTTAGGGGTTTAACTATAATAATATATTCCTAAGTATATACTATAGTTCCTAGTGTTATGTTTAGGTCTATAGCCTGTGCTGCTTTCTTATAGTTACTATAATATAAACTTATTATATGCCTATTTAATCCGCATGTCTTATAATTAAATGTTTTATAATAAAAAGCAATATAGCTATATTTTCTATATTTAAAACAGGAATAAGATTACTAGCCCTAGATTATTTCTTTCTTACTGCTTATCCCTTACTTATTCTTTAATAGTAATATTAATCTAGCTTATTTTCTATAGAAATAGGGTTTTTCATTATAACCCTTAGTAGCTACTTTTATTTTATAACTTTATTTAATAAGGTATACCTAAGACTTAAGGAACTCTTAGCTAAGGACCTGCTTTCTTATTATATAGTTTAAGCTATTAGTAAATATATAAATTTAAATTCTCTTAGGGATATCTTTAGGTAACTCTCCCTTTATTTTTCCTTAAATCTTAATAAATACTATAAATAGCTAGTTATCTTATTACTATACCTTTAATAGTAACTTTATTACTTTTAAGCAGTATATATTCTTATTTATTACTTTATTCTTTAGCTATATAATAAAGTCCTTCTAGCTATAATTATTAAAGTTTATAATATTATCTATAGCTATATACTTATTTTATTATTACTTTACTTCCTTTACTAAATAGCTACTAGTATAAGTAACCTTAGTTAAGTTATTTATAAAGGTTACTCTATTTATAATAAAAGCTATATTTAAGTTTATAAGGAAAGATTATAAGTTCTTATAGCTATTTCCCTTATAAACTAGGGCTTTTAATTATACTTTTACAAGGCTATATTATAAGTAAGTTACTATTAATTAATTACCTAGAGTATCTGTTTAAAGAAAAGTAATTAGACTAGGCTTCTTAGGTATAGTTACTAAGGGGTTTATTAAGTCCTATTATATTTTCTTAAGTTAAATATACTTCTAAATAAGGTATAGCTTTTTTATAGCTTCCTTAAGTTCTTAGTTTAACTCTTTTTTTTATTAGCCTATATATTAATATCTTAGATTTAGGTATACTAGGGTTTAGGCTAATAATACTAATTACTTATAGTGCTATTAAGGTAAGTTTATTTTATTTTTATAGGTTTTTTTATTTTACCTTTTAATATAAGTATAGGGGGTTTTAGCTATAATATAATATCTTATATTATAGTAATACTAAAGCTGCTTTTATTTCTATTAAGTTTATTTAATACTTATATAGTTATTATATTAATATAGCTACTTACTTATATATTCATTCTTTAGATTAATATCTTTATTAAGCTAATAGTTTATTATCTTTATAGAAAAAAGGAAATATTTTATTATAGTTAGAGATTTACTAGTAAAATAAAAGCTATAGTAAAGTATACTTAAAGCTAGATAGCTATATATAAAGTTAGTAATATAAATACTATATTTACTAGCCTTTTTATCTCTTTATAAGGCCTGTTCCCTTATATACCTATATATAGCTAGGGCATAGCTTGCCCTAGTGGGTCTCTGTACTCTTACGCTCTTGTCTCGTGACTCTCCTAACACTAATAATTAATATTATAGCTTTAAGGTAGTTATATAAAAGGAGGGAAGTAGCTAAAATAAGATAAATTAATAGTAATAATAATCCTATGGATATAATAATAAAAGCTTTACTAAATAAAGCTTTTAAGACCTTTATAATAGAAAATAAAGTCTAAATTTATATAAAAGGATAGGTTAAAAGACTTATTATAAGAGTTACTATAAGAGCCACTGCTAGAGCCGCTAAAGAATAGGAAAGGTCTAATTCCTTATTAACTTTAATAACAGATTAAGCGCCTAGTAAAGAGTTTAAATTTAATAAATTTAAATGTAATTATAAGCGCTTAATTTAGTAGGTTTAAATGCAGGAATTATACTCTTTAGCCCTATAACTATTTAGACTAGACTAATAAAAGTCATTTATTTAGAGGATATTTCTGCTTTATTACTATTTTATTAATATCTGATTATTAGGGCGTTTTATGTATTTTTAGAGCAATTTCTCTTCTTTAATAAAGAGAGAATTTGCAAGTATTAGAATTGCTTATGTAGAGAATAGAAGGAGTATGCTGCATTAACTAGGAATTATAGGTTATATATAAAATACATATACCTAGATTAGCTAAATTATAGGTTATATAACCTAGGACTGTACTATAGCTATAATACTATACCTTTGTATTATAGCCTGCTTCTTTCCCTTAGAATAAACAGAATAGATTATTAGACTTTATTACACCCCCCCCCCTTAATTCTTTGCTGCAGCTGCACTGAAGTAACCTGCGCGTTACTAACAATTTTAATAATAATAAAGATTTTTATTTAATTAAAGACCTTTAACTAGAACTATAAAACCTAATAAGACTAGTTTCTAAAAATAATTAAAAAGCCTTTAATACTCTTAAGAGACTTTATTAAAAAAATAATATTTTAAAGAAGTATATAACTTTATTAATAAGAAATTATTAAATTTTAAAAAAAAATGCTTTTAAGTAAGAGTTTTCCTCTTACTTTATTTAAAAGCTTTTTTTATTATACTTTAAAATAAAGCTTATAGTTACTTTTTTAAATACTTTAAGGTAAAGATAATTCTATTTAAGGAAATAACTTAGAATATATAGAATTATTTTAAAATACTTAAGAATAAAAGCTTTTATAAAATATAATTTACTAATCCATACCTTTATTATATTATTATAAAATATCTAATAAAGGATAAATTAAAATACTTAAAAATACTTCTTAAATAACTTATAAAGATATTTAATAGCCTTTATAACCCTTTTATGTAAGATATAATTCTTTTTTATTAAGTATAAAGAGTAATTAAAAATAATAATAATTTTTATAATACTAAATTTAAAAATATACTAACTTTTTAAGGATTTATTAGTAATCTTTAAAATTACCTCTTAGTAATAAATATACTACTAACTTTTTAAATTAGTTAATAATAACTACTAATAATAATCTAAATGCTCTTATTACCTAGTTTATAAACTAAAACACTAACATAGTAATATTTATAGACTAATGCTATTTATAAGCTATATATTATAAAAAACCTTAAGCTAGAACAAGCTTAATAAAATACTTTATATACTATAAAGAAAAATACTAATTAACTAATTATCCTACCTTTAAGCAAAAAAAAGTAAAAAAACTTAGAAAAATAACAAAAAACACTAAAAACCACCTTTTTAATGCTAATACTATACATTCCTATAGGCCTATAAGGGCAAATTAGCCTAACTTACTGCTTTTAATAATAATAGTAAGGATAAGCATAAAAAAGCTACTTAAAATGCCGCTTTCCTTACTGTCGGAATCGCTCGTATGGATAATGGAAGGGATACGCCGCATTAACCAGGAATTGTGGGTTGCACACAGAATGCACGCACCCTGATTGGCTGGATCACAGGTCATGTAAACTAGGGCCGTACCGTGGCCATAACACTATACCTCTGCATTATAGCCTGCTTCTTCCCCTCTTTTAAAGACATAGATGAATTGAATATTAAAACCCCCCTCTTACATTTGTGCTACAGCATACTTATAACCTAAGCGCTACTAATACTAATTAGTAGTTACTAATAACCATAAATTCATTAGGTTACACCCAGAAGAGACTTATCCGAACACTTTTACTCACATAACTACAAGAAATTCCAACGTTATACTAACCAAAGGATTATTTCTTCAAATTATTAACTATTAAATCGTCCACAATCATAAGAAGACTTAACTCTTATAGATCTTCTCCCTTATCGTTGACTATTACTTGTCCATAATTAAAACCAGATCTTTACTGTCATTTACAGAGAACCAACGCTAACCGCTTTAATCAGTACTAAACATAAAGCCCAAAACACTAAAATATCTTTAAGCTAAGGAAAAATAGATGATTTTAATAAACAACTCTAAAAGGATGTCTATAAAAGAGAACTTCTAAAGAGCACCCTACCCTAAAAACTTTATAAGCACTATCTAATTCTATCCTTTAATTAGACTAAGTTAGTTAACAACATTAATGTTAATACAGCTACTAAACAACAGATTAATAACTGTATTGCATATATAATTAACTACTACATTCTTAATGAAGGAAAAGGGCGCAATCTCTTTATTAACTTCTAGCAAGATTATAAAAATTAAACAAAGGATACTTTTAATAAAATCAATAACAACCTTAAGTATACCCTTTGTAATTACCTTAATAACAATGGTGTCGAAACAGCCAGAGGATTGAGATCAAATGTCTTTAAAGATCTTATTAATATCTTAAATATTAACCCTAACACAGAATATAAACCTTTGCTAGAAAAAGCAACTAGGAAAGGAGAAGAGATTTAACAACTTAAACTTTCTAATAATAAGAACTCTAATAATAAAGATTTTCATTTAACTAAAGACCCTCCCCTAGAACCACAAACCCCGACCAGAACACTTTCTAATAGCAATCAAAAAGCCCTTAATACTCTTAAGAGACTTTACTAGAAAGAAAAACAATATTCTAAAGAAGTATATAACTTTATTAATAAGAAGTTACTACATTTTAAAGAGAAATGTTCTTAAGCAGGAGTTTTCCCCTTACTTTACCTAAAAGCCTTCCCTATTATGCTTTAAGGTAAAGCCTACACATACTTCCTTAAATACTTTAGAGCAAAAACAATCCTATTTAAGGAGATAACTTAGAACATTAGGAATCACTTTAAAACACCTAAGAATAAGAGCTTCTATAAAACACAATTTGCTAATCTATGCCTTTGCCATATTATTATAGAACATCTAATAAAGAATAAGTCAGAATACTTAGAAATTCTTCTTAACTAACTTATGAAGATATTTAATAGCCTTTATAACCCTCTTGAATAAGATATAATTCTTCTTTATTAAGTATGACAAGTAATAGAAAATAACAACGATTTCTATAATGCTAAATTCAGGAATGTGCCAACCTTTAAAGGATTTATTAGTGATCTTTGAAATTACCTCTTAGCAATGGACATACCACTAACCTCTATAAGTTAGTTACTAACAACTACTAACAACAATTTAACTGCCCTTATTGCCCGGTCTACAGACTAAAACACTAACATAGTAATGTTTACAGACTAACGCTATTTACAAGCTATATATTATGAAAAACCTTAAGCTAGAGCAAGCTTAAAGAAATGCTTTATCTGCTATAAAGAAGGATACTAGTTAACTAACCATCCTGCCTCTAAGCAGAAGAAAGCAAAAGCAACTTAGTAAAATAACAGAAAACACTAAAAACCACCCTCTAAACGCCAATACTATGCATTCCTATAGGCCTATAAAGGCAAAATGGCCCAACTTACTGCTACTAATAATAGCAGTGAGAATAAACACAAAAAAGCCGCTTAGAACGCTGCTTTCCTTACTACTAATAAAAAAGAGAAACCAGACAATAAAGAGGCTTGTGATACTCTCTCCTTTATAGTATTCTTTACGTAAGTACTAAATCCCCTACTCTTTTCCTAATTAACCATGAACTTCTTGCAGGATAATGCTTTTAAACATGCCTTATTTCTTAAAGACCCTTATGACTATAATACTGATAAACAACCTTAACAACACGTGTATCTTATAAATATAAGATATACAGCGGATACATTTTATAGTATACTCCCGGATACAGGAGCATTAGGAATTTTAATTGCTAGCTAAGGCTAAGTTAACGCTCTAATGAAAATCATAAAGAACCTTATAATTAAGCATTCCTCTAACCAAAGGACTATTACCTTTAGAGCCAGTACTGCGACTTCAACTAGTATTTTAAAGCTTCTAACGATTTTTAGCATAATACCTTTTTATATGCTTAATAGTGCCATACTGTTTTTATATTCTATTACAGATATAGATAAAATAGGTGTTAAACTTAACAATCTTAAGAATCTTTTAATCTAAGGAGATAAAAAGGTACCTATTATCAGGAAATAGGGACATCCTTAGTAGACAGCCAGTTCTTAAGAACCTGCCATCTTTATGCTTTCTAAAGCCGAAATCCGTCAACTTTATTGCCAATTTAGTCATCCGTTAATCGACTAATTAAATAACCTTCTCACTAGGGCTAGTAAAGAATTCAATAAGGCTAACATAGGGAAAATCACGCATGCTTGCCATTAATGCCAGATAAACGCGAAAGCTCTAAGTAGATTTAAATTCACTTTTAAAGACAATATTAAATTTAACTACGAGGTCCTTGTTAATATTATGCAAATTGACAAGAAGCCGGTCTTATACGTTATAGATTTAGCAATATCATTTTAAGCTGCCTGCTTTCTTATACCTTAATAACAAAAAGCTTAAGATATCTAGAATGCCCTTAAAGAGTACTAGATTAACATATATCTTAGACCCCCAGACTGGATAGTCCACGATGCTGGAAGAAACTTTGCTTCTAGCGAATTCAGGTATTTAGCTTGACTATTGTTAATTAATATTAATGAAGTCCCTGTTAAGGCTTACAATAGCATTAGAAAACTTAAGCGATATTATGCCCCTCTTTGCAGAGCATATAATATTATTAAGACTAAAGCTAACAGTCTTCTCTTAAAAGAGCAGATACTTTAAATAGCTGTTAAAGCAGTTAATAACTCTGCCGGTCTAAATAGTCTTATTCCTACCCTTTTAGTCTTTGGAACCTATTTAAGGATAACGAATAATTCCCCCCCAAGCTTTATGGTTGCCTAAAGAGCTAAGATACTTCAAAAAGCAATAAATAAAGTAAGACGTAGTCTTACAAGACGCCAAGTCTACAATGCTCTTAATACCCGCAACGGCCTAATAACCCTGCCTATATACACTCTTCCTTTAAATTCTAATGTATAAGTTTATTGCGAAAAAGGCAGATAGACTGGCCCCTACAAGCTTCTCTTAATAGAAGGAGAGACTTACATTATTAAGATGCCTTATAGCCCTATAAAGTTTTAGTCTATAGTTATTAAACCATATATAACCTCGCCAGAGGTGGAATCTTCTCATAAGGAAAACCCGGTTTATAAGGAAGACCTGGTTTAAGGTAACGAAAATCACGAAAACCCCCCTGATAACCTAACAACTCTACTATAAAGAGGACGTAAAAGACCCTGGAAATACCCTTAAGCAGAGGCTTTTCTTACTAAGAAAGAAAAGGCCGATTTTTAACTTATAATTGACCTTTGTGCGCAAGGAAAAATCAATACACCTAGAGAACCTTTTAAACTCTCTAATAAAGCAAAGATTAATACTTTGCTAGCAAGGAATATATTCAAATTTGTAAAATTCAACCTGCAAAGGCATAGAGGCAAAAGACTTTTTAGCTCACGGATGGTAAGAGAAGTTAAAGGCAAGGCAACTAACTCCCTATATAAAAAGTTATAATATATTATCCAAGGCCATAGCAACTATAGGAAAGAGGTTATTCTCACGCAGTCCTTAATAATTCAGAGAGCTAGTTAAAGGCTCATCGTTGCCCTTGCTCCTTTATTAAAAAAGGAAGGCATTACGGTTTGGCTAAGGGATATTACCTAAGCATATGTACAGTTATAGATAAAGCTTAATTGCATAATTCTTGCAAAGCTTCTAGCACAAATTGCATACCTTTACCCGCCAGACGTTATTATAGTTATAATTAAGCTGCTATACAGAATAGCAGAGGCTGGCACACATTAGTAGTCGACGTATTTCAATTATTATCGTTAGAGACTATAGATAATAACCTCTATATATAACCCTTATTTTCTTATTTCTTCTAGTAAAAGCTTGTGTTTTGAAATTATTAGAATGCAGACTAATAATACCTTAGGACTTAGCAATGCTAAGTTTTTCAATTATAAAGAGATTAAGTTAAAAAACGCTAAATTCCTTGTAAAGCCAAAAGAGAGGTTAACGATTTTAACACCATTAATGTTTAACAGTTACATTTTAAGCAAGGTTAACAATAACACCTTCTTTTTATAATAAAAGGAATAAGGAAGGAAGCTATCATAAGTAAATAACCTAACTGACCGAGCGAAATATGTCGAACAGCGAGCACAAGGAGCGTATATTACTTTAATATGTCAACCTAAAGCATCTTATAATCTTTCTGTTGCCGCCCAAGTCTAACATCCAGGATCTAATAATGTTTTAAGGCTTAATAAAAGACTTTAATAGTAAATTAACAATTAAGACTATGGACTTTAATATATATCTCTCTTGCTAGAAAACGCCGCTCTTTATATCTTTATTAACGGTTCTTTTATAAACAATAAAGACCTTAGCTCTTAACTAGGCTATATAATCATCCTAGGCAATAAAAGGAAGGATGACAATACCTCTAAATTCACCCTTAGAGGAAATATCATAACATATAGCTTAATAAAATTAAAAAGAGTCACAAGAAGTGCATTAGCTTCTGAGCTATATGGAATGGTTTAAGGTATTAATAT
The DNA here is from genome assembly GCA_000222935.2 of Aciculosporium take MAFF-241224. Classification (NCBI taxonomy): domain Eukaryota; kingdom Fungi; phylum Ascomycota; class Sordariomycetes; order Hypocreales; family Clavicipitaceae; genus Aciculosporium; species Aciculosporium take. The sequence goes on along the minus strand of AFQZ01000018.1, from coordinate 115,424 downwards.
TACCTATACAATAAGCACTACTCTGAATATTATTACTAACCGATTAAACAAGCCAAAATTTCCGATAATAATATGCACTAACTCTTTCTCGCTATATAAATACATTATTAAGCTAGGGATAACAAAGGAAAAGAGGCTAATGATTAATATTATGGCTTTATAGCAGTTATATAAGAGGAGGGAAGTGGCTGAGATATGCTAGATTAATGGCAATGATAATCCTGCAGATATAATAATAAAAGCTTCACTAAATAAAGCTCTTAAGACCTTTATAACGAAGAATAAAGCCTAAATCCGTGTGGAAGAATAGGTTAAAAGACCTGTTGCGAGAATTGCCGCGAGAGCCGCTGCCAGAGCCGCCAAAGAATGAAAAAGTCCTAATTCCTCACTAAATCCAACGACAAATTAAGCGCCTAATAAAGAGCTTAAATTTAATAAATTCGAACGCAATTATAAGCGCCCAATTTGGTAGGATTGAACGCGGGAATTACACTCTTTAGCCCCCCCCCCCCATAACACTCTTTGCCTCCATAACCATTCGGCCTGGACTAACAAAAGTTATTTATTTAAAGGATGTTTTTTGCTTTATTACTTGTTTGTTAATATCTGATTATTTGGGGCGTTTTATGCATTTTTTAGAGCGATTCCTCTTCTTCTTTAATAGAGAGAGAATTTGCAAGTGTTAAAATTGCTTATATGGATAATAAAAGGGATACGCCGCATTAACCAGGAATTATAGGTTGCACACAGAATGCACACACCCTAATTAGCTGGATTACAGGTTATGTAACCTGGGGCCGTACCATGGCCATAACACTACACCTCCGCATTATAGCCTGCTTTTTCCTCTCTTTTAAAGATATAGATAAATTAAATATTAAAACCCCCCCCTTACATTTATGCTGCAGCATACTTGTAACCTGAGCGCTACCAACACTTACTATTAATAAAAAAGAGGAATTAAGTAATAGAAAGGCCTGTAATACTCTCTCCTTTATAGCATTCTTTATATAAGAACTAAATTCCCTGCTTTTTTTAGTATTAATTATAAACTTCTTACAAGATAATGCTTTTAAATATACCTTATTTCTTAATAACCCCTATAACTGTAATACTAATAGAAAACCTTTATAACATATATATCTTATAAATATAAAATATATAGTAGATATATTTTATAATATACTCTTAAATACAGGAGCATTAAGAATTTTAACTACTAGCTAAGGCTAAGTTAATGCTTTAATAAAGCTTATAAAAAAACTTATAATTAAGTATTTTTTTAACCAAAAAAACTATTACCTTTAGAGCTAGTATTATAACTTTAACTAGTATTTTAAAGCTTTTAATAATTTTTAGTATAATACCTTTTTATGCTTAATAGTGCTATACTATTCTTATATTTTATTATAAATATAAATAAAATAAGTATTAAACTTAATAATATTAAGAATCTTCTAATTTAAAGAAATAAAAAGATACTTATCATTAGAAAATAAGAATATTGTTAGTAAATAATTAGTTCTTAAAAACCTACTATCTTTATGCTTTTTAAAACCAAAATTTATAAACTTTATTATTAATTTATTTATTCTTTAATTAACTAATTAAATAACTTTCTTACTAGAGCTAGTAAAGAATTTATCAAGGCTAATATAAGAAAAAGTATATATACCTGCTATTAATACTAAATAAATATAAAAGCTTTAAATAGATTTAAGTTTACCCTTAAAAACAATCTTAAATTTAACTATAAGGTTCTTATTAATATTATATAAATTAATAAAAAGCCTATTCTTTATATTATTAACTTAATAACTTTATTTTAAGCTACTTACTCTCTTAAACCTTAATAATAAAAAGCTTTAAATATTTAAAATACTCTTAAAAAGTACTAAATTAATATATGTCTTAAACCCTTAAACTAAATAGTTTATAATACTAAAAGAAACTTTACTTTTAGTAAATTTAGGTATTTAGCTTAATTAATATTAATTGATATTAATAAAGTCCCTATTAAGGCCTATAATAGCATTAAAAAACTTAAGTAATATTATATCTTTTTTTATAAAGTATATAATATTATTAAAACTAAAGCTAATAGCTTTTTCTTAAAAAAGTAAATACTTTAAATAGCTATTAAAGCAGTTAATAACTCTACTAGTTTAAATAGCCTTATTTTTACCTTTTTAGTCTTTAAAACCTATTTAAGACTAATAAATAATTTCCCTTTAAGCTTTATAATTACTTAAAAAGCTAAAATACTTTAAAAAGTAATAAATAAAGTAAGATATAGTTTTATAAGATATTAAGTTAATAATACTCTTAATACTTATAATAGCTTAATAACCTTATTTATATATACTCTTCCCTTAAATTCTAATATATAAGTTTATTATGAAAAAAGTAAATAAACTAGTCTTTATAAGCTTTTTTTAATAAAAAGAAAGACTTATATTATTAAGATGCCTTATAGCCTTATAAATTTAGTTTAAAATTATTAAATCATATATAACCTTACTAAACGTAAAATCTTTTACTAAGAAAGACCTAGCTTAAGATAATAAAGCTATAAAAATAGCCTTAATTTCCTAAGAAGAGTAAGGCTATAGCCTAAATAGCTAAGGGTAAGAATCTATATTTAATACTAAAATTAATAAAGCTTATAATAATTCCCTTAATAATCTTATAACTTTAGTTAAAAAAATAATAATTCTACTATAACAAGGCTATAAAAAACCTTAAAAACACCCTTAAGCAGAGGCTTTTCTTATTAAGAAAGAAAAGGCTAATTTTTAGCTTATAATTAATCTTTATATATAAGGAAAGATTAATATACCTAAAGAACCCTTTACACTTTTTAATAAGTCTAAGATTAATACTTTATAAGTAAGAAACATATTTAAATTTATTTAATTCAACCTATAAAGGTATAAATGTAAAAAACTCTTTAGTTTATAAATAATAAAAGAAATTAAGGGTAAAGTAACTAACTCTTTATATAAAAAATTATAATATATTATTTAAGGCTATAACAACTAAAGTGTTATGGTCTCGCTAGAATGCTACTGCAGAGCTAGTAACTTAAATAAGAATAATATTTATAGAAAAGAAGAGAAGAAAAAGATCTATTTAATTCTAGTGTTCCTGCTTTTATAGTTATATATACAACTAGGGCCCAAACTGCTTGCTTATTGCTTATATAATACTATCTGCTCTCTAGCTATATAAATCTGAGCTTTGAGCTTAAATCCATTATATAGCCCCCTTCTCGCTATCTAAGGTTAGATTAATTAGCCTTATAGCTAAATATAGTTAAAAATCAGGTTACCCCTTGTGCATGCCTGTTATTACTATATACATTGCCTTATTATATCTTATACTGCTTTAGTGCTATTATATTTAAAAAACTTTTCAAGGGTTCTTATATTAGCTAAATATATCCTGCCTACTTAACTAATATATTTTATTAATTACTCTAGCCTTAGGTATTTCTTACTACTACTATTTTCTTAATCTTATACTCTGCTAATTTTAAATTATTTTTATAAAATAAGAGTATTAGGCCTAGTCTATAATTAGCTAGCTATTATAATAAAAGCAGATTAAAAGCTGCCCTCTTAATAAGGTTTATATAAAAAACCAGGTATATTTCCTGTGGGATATTTAAATAAATAGTAAGTAAAGTTAGCGTGTTTAAGACCTTATATTTTGCCTTTACTTAGTTAAATTTTTAGCTAAAATAGTTTATCTTTATATAATAAAGATTTAACTATATAAAATCCCCTATTTAGTAATATTCTACTAGGCGCTAGGAAATATTAACTATATTTTACTAATATTATTATATAAAATTAATTATAGCTTATCCTATTACTATCCCTTCCTAGATATATTCTAGGAATATTATAGCTCTTCCTTTAAGTAATATTAGACTTCTAGTCTTATTTAGTATATACTAGACTAATTTAATATTAAAGCCCTTTAGCGCCTGGTTTATACTTATATTAGTTACTATAGAAATCTAGTTATTAAGCGCTATTTAATATGCTAAAAGATAGTTAGCTTAGTTATACTATAAAAAGGCAATAACTACTTATAAAATTACCTATACCTTTTAGTTTACTTATTCTATGCTATTATTTATTTAAGAATAATAAGATATAAATAGTAGTTACTTAATACCTACCTGCTTATAAAGTATAGTTTAAAAGTAACTAAGGTAATCTAAACTATAATTAGAAATAATTTAATAGGGGAATCCATAGAAACGCTACTAGTAATGTTTAAACTGTTTTATATACGCTTTAGCTACTATACTTATTATTACCTTTAGCTATACATACTTAAGGAGATAGTCTATAATAACTATTAAAAAACATAGTAATACCTTATTATATACTAAAAGTTTTATTATAAAATCTACTAAGATTTATAACTAATAATAGTTTATAGCTAGTATAGGTTTTAATAGACCTTAGTAAAGCTATTAACTCTTATACCTATTAAAGTAATAGTAGTTTTGTATATATTATACTATGTTCTTTAATATTCTGTCCTAGTAATAATCCCTATATAATGTTTAGAAGGTAGTATTTTACCCTAGGTAACCTAATATAAGCAAGTTATAAACCTGCTATATAAGTAAGATAGTAAGAGGCTTATAATAAGATACCTAAAGCTATCCCTAAAATTATAGTACTTCTTATATATTTAAAGTATAATTTGCTATTTATAACTAGGTTTTTATAAATATAGGAAACTTTTACTTTATTATTAGTATTACTTTTAGTTAGATTTAGTATAAACTATTTCTAGTAACCCCTTAGTTCTATAAATCCTAAAGTAGTCTATCCTAAAATAAATTAAAGCTTAGTAAGAGAGAACTTAAAACCTTTAGTTTAGAACCTACTATTATATTTAAATTATTTAGGTTATCATTATCTTAGTTATTACCCTTCTCTAACTTACCTATTATTTATACTCTAACCAGGCTTATTATATTAGCTTCTAGCTCTTAGACTATCTTAAATATCTACTAAATTAAATAAAACATATAACCTACTAAATGTCCCCCCTTACTTTAATCTTAGTTTTATTAGAATAAAGTATTTAGCTAACCTGCCTATATACCTAGGTAATAGTATAAGTAATAGTTAAAAAAGAATAATGTTTTTACTTATCTTACTTATCTTTTAAATATCTCTTAAGGGACTATAAAATACTTTAGGTTCTTATAATTTATAAGAATTATAAATAGCTAGGCTATACTTCTTAGCTTAGCTAACTATGCCTTTAAGCAGAAAATAACATTAAAGAGCTCCTTATTATAAATTATATAATTCTGCTATATAGCTATTAGCTATGCTAAGTAGTATGCTACTAGCCTTTATATTCCCTTTAAATTATATTAAGAGAGGCATCTGCCTATAGCTTTATTAGAAGAGTTAGCCTTTATTTGTTTTTTTAAGTTAGAATCCTATTATATAAGAATTAAGGATAAAATAAAGGCAGCTTTAAGCACTTAAAATACCTTTTTATATTCTAAGGACTAGTAAAATATAGTAGCCTTCTTAGTAAGGTTAGTTAAAGGGCCTATAAGGTCTAAGAAGTTATTAATAAACTCTTAATAAAAATTTATAAAGCTTAAGAAACTCTATACTCTAAACTATTTAAGGTAACTCTTAATTTTAAATAGCTATAATCTTTTTTAGGTTAGGGTAGATAACCTTCCTAGCTTTTATAATAAATTCTAAGTACTTTATTTTTATAACTATAAATATATACTTATTAATATTTAAGTATAGCTTAGTATATTTTAGCTATTATAAAATCTTTTATACTTTTACTATATAGTTTTTCTTAAAGCCCTTAGTATAAATAAGAATATTATTTAAATAGGCTATTATAAAGTCTCTTAATATATTTCTTAAGGTATTATTAATATACTATTAAAAAGTAGTAGGTACCTTAGCTAAACTAAAGGGGCAAACCAGCTACTTAAAGAGTCTAAATTAAGTCTAAAATACTATTAACTGCTTATTTCTTTTAGTAACCTATAGCTTATAAAAAGCTATATAAATATTAAGCTTAGTAAAGTATCTTACCCTAGCTAGTAAGTAAAGGGTTTTTTTAATTAAAGAAAGGAAGTACTTATCCTAGGCTATAACTTTATTTAATGCTTAATAGTTAATATAAAATTACTAACCCCCTCCTGCCTTCTTAATAAGTAGGATTAAAGCCATAGCTAATAAAAAGCTAGCTTATATCTAACCTTTATTTATAAGATTTATAATTTACTTTTATATCTTTAAAAGCTACTCCTAAGGCATATTATATAAGGAAGCCTAAGGAAGTTTAGGGTCTGTATTATTAGGGTTCTTTTATAGTTAAATATAATAATCTGTAGTCCTTTTATATAATAGTAATATATTTGCCTTTTTCTTATTCAATAAGGCTTTAAAGTCCTAAAGCTCTTTTAGTAAGTAGTTTAAAAGCGTTTTAATTATATCCGGTTTAGGCATAGAAATTTTAAGTATTAAAGTTATATTTTATAAGCTAGTAGCTAAAAACTATATATTTTTTTCTTTTCTTATTACTACTTATTATACTATTTTAGTATATACTAAACCTAATACTATAATTATTAGAGTTACTACCTTCCTAGTAGACGTTGCTTATACTTAAAGGTTTCCTAAAGAACGGACTACAAGTAACTCCTATGCTATATAAATTATAATATTATATTACTTTAGCTATAGGGTTCTTAAGATGTATAACTGGTAAGACCTGGGATTATATATATAAAGACTAGAAAACTTTATTTATTTATATTAGTAATAAACTAAGTAACCCTAAATATTATAATTAGGCCTTAATAGTAGCTATCCTAGCCTTACTTCTTAATAAAAATAGCTATTTAGATTATTCAAGGTTAAGCTAATAGGAATATAAGAAACCCTATATACTATATAAAAGATTTACTTATAGTAGTATAATTATTATACTTATTATTTACTTATATATTAGTAAAGGCTATTTTATTAAATAAAACTAGTAATAAGAAAAGAATAGTGTTTATTTTCTATTTTATTTGTTTATATACCTTAGCTATAATATATAGTTAGTATAATAATATCTTACTATTCTTTTCCCCCTTACTAAGCCTTATACTTAAGGGCTATTTTTTTTTAATTTTTTTTTACTTTAGACTTAAACTAATAATTAGTTATATTCAGGGCGTATATAGTTATATTTACATGTTATACTAGGAGGAGCTAGCAGGACCTTATATAGTAGTTTATACTATTATAATACAGGCACTATTTATTATCTTATTATACTTATATAGTTTCTTTAGATACCTATATAGCATGCGTTTTTCCCTTACCTATTAATACTATAATATTTACCCCTATTATCTATATATCTCCCTCTTTATTATAAGAAAAAGCTAAAGGGGGTCTAGCTTATTTATAGTATTATACTTTAGATTACTTTTTTAATTTATATAACTTAATATCTAGTATAATACTCTATAGCCTAGCTAATACCTTTTAGTAATTAGTATAGGGAATATTATATCCTATATAGTAATTATATATCTTTCTATTTAAAGCTATATATAGTTTAAATAATTTTATAAAGTCTGCTTATTTATATCCTCCTACTAAGATAAGTTTTTATTTAAATTAAATAAAAACATTAACAAATTTTCTTTTAGTTATTATTTAACCTAGTTAAGTTTAGTAATAATACGGTCCTATTAGTAGGGGTTAATAAATAAGGAGTTAAAATATAATAAAAACTTTATTATAAAGAAATAAAAGAATTCTCTAGCCTTAAAAAAGGGCGTAATTTATACCTAAACCTAAGCTAATAAATACTAGTAAATAAAGTACTATTTGTTCTAATTATTACTAATAAAGGCGCTATTAGCTACTAGTTTATAGGCTAAAAGACTATACTAAGCCTAGTATTTAATTCTATTTTTATTATAAGAGTTATTTATATTAAGGGGTTTTTTCTTTAGTTTTGCCTCTATTAAGGCCATCTGCTATCTACCTACACCTAAAGTGCCTGCATTAGTAGTAAAAGATATAGCTAAAATAAATATTATTTATAGCTATTTTTTTAGCTTAATAATTTAATTTTCTATATTCTGGTTTATTACTTCCTATGCTATTACTATATCTGAAAAGCATAGTAGCTCCTATATAGCGCATATCTCTACTAAGTTAACTATAGTATTAGGTTATGCTATATTTATTATTATTTTATCTATTATAAGTATAACCTTTATATTATATTTACTAAGGTTTTTAAGGGAAAGTAGGCTAGGTAATAAAAGGATAAATATTATATATTATAGTCTTACTAATATACTACTATAAAGCTAGTAACTTAAATAAAAATAATACTTATAAAAAAGAAGAGAAGGAAAAGATTTATTTAATTCTAGTATTCCTGCTTTTATAGTTATATATATAATTAGGGCCTAAACCGCTTGTATGTTGCTTATATAATGCCGTCTGCTCTCTGGCTGTGTAGATCCGAGCTTTGAGCTCGAATCCATTACATAAAGAAAGAAAGTTATTTTTATATAGTTTTTAATAATTTAAAGAGTAAGCTAAAGACTTATTATTATTTTTACCTTATTATTAAAGGAAAAAGGTATTATAACTTAGCTATAAGACATTATATAGGTATATATATAGTTATAAATAAAGCTTAATTATACTATTTTTATAAAGCTTTTTATATAAATTACATACTTTTACTTATAAGATATTATTATAATTATAATAAAGCTGTTTTATAGAATTATAAAAGCAAGAATATATTAGTAGTTAACCTACTTTAATTATTGTTGGAATCGCTCGTATGGAGGATAGAAGGGGTACGCCGCATTAACCAGGAATTGTAGGTTATATACAGAATGCATACACCCTAATTAGCTAGATTATAAGTTATATGACCTAGGGCTATAACATGCCTATAACACCACACCTCCGCATTATAGCCTGCTTCTCTTCCCTTTAGAATATATAATAAATTAATTATTAAACCCCCCCCCCTTTTATTTATACTATAGTATACTTATAACCTAAGCATTACTAATACTAATTAGTAGTTACTAATAACTATAGATTTACTAGGTTATATATAAAAGAGACTTATCTAAATGCTTTTACTTATATAACTATAAGAAATTCTAATGTTATACTAACTAAAGGATTATTTCTTTAAATCATTAACTATTAAATTATCTATAATTATAAGAAGACTTAACTCTTATAGATCTTCTCCCTTATTATTAACTTTTACTACTTATTTATAATTAAAACCAGATCTTTACTATTATTTATAGAGAACTAATACTAACTGCTTCAATTAGTACTAAATATAAAGCCTAACCTAAAACACTAAAATATTATTAAGCTAAGGAAAAATAAATAATTTTAATAAATAAATCCAAAAAGATATTTATAGAAAAGAACTTTTAAAGAGTACTCTTCCCTAAAAACTTTATAAGCACTATCTAATTCTATTATAGAATTAAACTAAGTTAGTTAATAATATTAATATTAATACAGCTACTAAACAACAGATTAATAACCATATTATATATATAATTAACTACTATATTCTTAATAAAGGAAAAGGGCATAATCTCCTTATTAACTTCTAATAGGACTATAAAAGTTAGACTAAGAATACTTTTAATAAAATTCATAATAACCTTAAGTATACCCTTTGTAATTACCTTAATAATGATAGTATTAAAATAGCCAGAGGATTAAGGTTAAATGTCTCTAAAGATCTTATTAATATTTTAAATATTAACCCTAATACAAAATATAAACCTTTGCTAGAAAAAGTAACTAGGAAAGGAAAAGAGGTTTAACAACTTAAACTTTCTAATAATAAGGATTTTAATAATAATAAAGATTTTTATTTAACTAAAGACCCTTAACCTAAACCAGAAAACCTAACCAGAACACTTTCTAATAGTAATTAAAAAGCTCTTAATACTCTTAAGAGACTTTACTAGAAAAAAGAGAAATATTCTAAAAAAGTATATAACTTTATTAATAAAAAGTTACTATATTTTAAAGAGAAATATTCTTAAGCAGGAGTTTCCCCTTTACTTTATCTAAAAGCCTTTCCTATTATACTTTAAGGTAAAGCCTATATATAATTCATTAAGTACTTTAAAGTAAAGATAATCCTATTTAAAGAAATAACTCAGAACATTAGGAATCACTTTAAAACACCTAAGAATAAGAGCTTTTATAAAATACAATTTATTAATCTATGCCTTTACTATATTATTATAAAACATCTAATAAAAAACAAGTTAAAATGCTTAGAAATCCTTCTTAATTAACTTATAAAGATATTTAATAGCCTTTATAACCCTCTTAAACAAGATATAATCCTTCTTTATTAAGTATAATAAGTAATAGAAAATAATAACGATTTTTATAATACTAAATTCAGGAATGTGCTAACCTTTAAAGGATTTGTTAGTAATCTTTAAAATTACCTCTTAGTAATAAATATACTACTAACCTCTATAAGTCAGTTACTAATAACTACTAACAACAATCTAACTACCCTTACTACCTAGTCTACGGACTAAAACACTAACATAGTAATGTTTATAGACTGATAATATTTATAAGCTATATATTATAAAAAACCTTAAGCTAGAGCAAGCTTAAAGAAATGCTTTATATACTATAAAGAAGAATACTAAGTAACTAACCATCCTGCCTCTAAGCAGAAGAAAGCAAAAATAACTTAATAAAATAATAAAAAACACTAAAAACCACCTTCTAAATGCCAATACTATATATTCCTATAGGCTTATAAAGGCGAAATAGCCTAACTTACTACTACTAATAATAGCAGTAAGGATAAGCATAAAAAAGCCGCATAGAATGCTGCTTTCCTTACTACTAATAAAAAAGAGGAACTAGACAATAAAGAGGCTTATAATACTCTTTCCTTTATAGTATACTTTATATAAGCACTAAATCCCCCACTCTTTTCCTAATTAACTATAAACTTCTTACAGGATAATGCTTTTAAATATACCTTATTTCTTAAGGACCTATATAACCGCAATACTAATAAACAACCTTAATAATACATATATCTTATAAATACAAGATATATAGCAGATACATTCCACAGTATATTCCTAAATACAGGAGCATTAGGAATTTCAACTACTAGCCAAGGCTAAGTTAACACTTTAATAAAAATCATAAAGAACCTTATAATTAAACATTCTTCTAACTAAAGAACTATTACATTTAAAGCCAGTACTATAACTTTAACCGGTATTTTAAAGGTTCTAATAATTTTCAGCACAATACCTTTTTATATGCTTAATAGTGCTATACCGTTTTTATATTTTATTATAAATATAGATAGAATAGGTGTTAAACTTAACAATCTTAAGAATCTTCTAATCTAAAAAAATAAGAAAGTACTTATTATTAAGAAATAAGGATATCCTTAGTAAACAGCTAGTTTACAAGAACCTGCTATCTTTATGCTTTCTAAAACCCAAATTTATTAACTTTATTACTAATTTAGTCATCTGTTAATCAACCAATTAAGTAACCTTCTCGCTAGGGCTAATAAAGAATTTAACAAGGCTAACATAGGAAAAATCACACATGCTTACCATTAATATTAAATAAATACAAAAGCTCTAAGTAAATTTAAATTCACTCTTAAAGATAATCTTAAATTTAATTACAAGGTCCTTATTAATATTATATAAATTAATAAGAAGCCGGTCCTATACATTATAAATTCAGCAATATTATTTTAAGCTGCCTGCTTTCTTAGACCCTAATAACAAAAAGCTTAAGATATCTAGAATGCCCTTAAAAAGTGCTAAATTAATATATATCTTAGACCCCTAGACTAGATAGTCCATAATACTAAAAGAAATTTCACTTCTAGCAAATTCAGGCATTTAGCTTAACTATTATTAATTAATATTAATAAAGTTCCTGTCGGAATCGCTCGTATGGATAATGGAAGGAATACGCCGCATTAACTAGGAATTATAAGTTGTATGCAGAATGCATGCACCCTAATTAGCTGGATTACAGGTTATGTAACCTAGGGCTGTAACATAGCTATAACACTATACCTCCGTATTATAGCCTGCTTTTTTCCCTCTTAGAGACATAGATGAATTAAATATTAAACCCCCCCCCTATATTTATGCTGTAGTATACTTATAACCTAAGCGTTACTAACACTAATTAGTAGTTACTAATAACCATAGATTTGTTAGGTTATATACAGAAAAGACTTGTCCAAATGCTTTTACTTACATAACTATGAGAAATTCCGATGTTATGCTAACTAAAGAATTATTTCTTTAAATCATTAACTATTAAATTATTTATAATTATAAGAAGACTTAACTCTTATAGATCTTCTCCCTTATTATGAACTATTACTCTTCTACGATTAAAACCAGATCTTTACTGTTATTCACAGAGATTTAACTAATGCCAACTGCTTTAATTAGTACTAAACACAAAGCCTAAAACACTAAAATGTCTTTAAGCTAAGGAAAAATAGATGATTTTAATAAACAGCTCTAAAAGGATGTCTATAGAAAAGAACTTTTAAAGAGCACCCTTCCCTAAAAACTTTATAAGTACTGTTTAATTCTATCCTAGAATTAGACTAAGTTAGTTAACAACATTAATGTTAATACAGCTACTAAACAACAGATCAATAACCGTATTATATATACGATTAACTACTATATTTTTAACAAAGGAAAAGGGCGTAATCTCCTTATTAACTTCTAGCGGGACTATGAAAATTACACTAAGAATACTTTTGATAAAATTAATAACAACATTAAGTATACCCTTTGTGATTACCTTAATAACAATAGTGTTAAAATAGCCAGAGGATTAAGATTAAATGTCTCTGAAGATCTTATTAATATCTTAAACATTAACCCTAATACAGAATATAAACCTTTACTAGAAAAAGCAACTAGGAAAGGAGAAGAGATTTAATAACTTAAACTTTTTAATAATAAGGACTATAATAATAAAGATTTTTATTTAACTAAAGACCCTCCCCCAGAACCATAAACCCTGACTGAAACACTTTTTAATAGTAATTGAAAAGCCCTTAATACTCTTAAGAGACTTTACTAAAAAGAAGAATAATATTCTAGAGAAGTATATAACTTTATTAATAAGAAGTTACTATATTTTAAAGAGAAATATTCTTAAGCAGGAGTTTCCCCCTTACTTTACCTAAAAGCCTTTCCTATTATGCTTTAAGGTAAAGCCTATATATACTTCCTTAAATACTTTAGAGCAAAGATAATCCCATTTAAGAAGATGACTTAGAACATTAGGAATTACTTCGAAACACCTGAGAATAAGAGCTTCTATAAAACATAATTTACTAATTTATTCCTTTACTACATTATTATGGAACATTTAATAAAGAATAAGTTAGAATGCCTGGAAATCCTTCTTGACCGACTTATAAAGATATTTAATAGCCTTTATAACCCTCTTAAACAAGATATAATTCTTCTTTATTAAGTGCAACAAGTAATAGAAAATGACAACGATTTCTATAATGCTAAATTTAGAAATATGCCAACCTTTAAAGGATTTATTAGTAATCTTTGAAATTGCCTCTTAGCAATAGACATACCACTAACTTCTATAAGTCAGTTACTAACAAATACTAATAATAATGCCCTTATCGCCCGGTCTACAAACTAAAACACTAACATAGCGATGTTCACAGACCAACGCTATTTACAAGCTATATATCGTGAAAAACCTTAGGCCAGAGCAAGCTTAAAGAAATGCTTTATCTGCTATAAAGAAGGATATTAGTTAACTAACCATCCTGCCTCTAAGCAGAAGAAAGCAAGAATAACTTAGTAAAATAATAGAAAACACTAAAAACCACCTTCTAAACGCTAATACCATGCATTCCTATAGGCCTATAAGGGCAAGATGGCCTAACTTACTGCTACTAATAATAGCAGTAAGGACAAATATAAAAAAGCCGCTTAAAACGCCGCTTTCCTTACTACTAATAAAAAAGAGAAACCAGATAATAAAGAGGCTTGTAATACTCTCTCCTTTATAACATTCTTTATATAAGCACTAAATCCCCTACTCTTTTCCTAATTAACCGTAAACTTCTTATAGAATAATGCTTTTAAACATGCCTTATTTCTTAAAGACCCCTATAACTACAATACTAATAAACAACCTTAACAACACGTATATCTTATAGATATAAGATATATAGCGGATACATTTTACGGTATACTCCTGGATACAAAAGCATTAGGAATTTTAACTACTAGCTAAGGCTAAGTTAACGCTCTAATGAAAATTATAAAGAACCTTACAATTAAGCATTTCTCTAACCAAAGAACTATTACCTTTAGAGCCAGTACTGTGACTTTAACTGGTATTTTAAAGCTTCTTATGATTTTTAGCATAATACCTTTTTATATGCTTAATAGTACTATACTGTTTTTATATTTTATTATAGATATAGATAGAATAGGTGTTAAACTTAACAATCTTAAGAATCTTTTAATCTAAGAAGATAAAAAGGTACTTATTATTAGGAAATAAGGATATCCTTAGTAGACAGCTAGTTCTTAAAAACCTGCCATCTTTATGCTTTCTAAAGCCGAAATCTGTTAACTTTATTACCGATTTAGTCATCTGTTAATTAACTAATTAAATAACCTTCTCGCTAGGGCTGGTAAAGAATTTAATAAGGCTAACATAGGGAAAATCACGCATGATTGCCATTAATGCCAGATGAACACAAAAGCTCTAAGTAGATTTAAATTTACTCTTAAAGATAATATTGAATTTAACTATAAGGTCCTTGTTAATATTATGTAAATTAATAAGAAGCCGGTCCTATATGTTATAGATTTAGCAATATTATTTTAAGCTGCCTGCTTTCTTAGACCCTAACAATAAAAAGCTTAAGATATCTAGAATGCCCTTAAAGAGTGCTAGATTAATACATATCTTAGACCCCTAGACTAGATAGTTTATAATGCTAGAAGGAATTTCGCTTTTAGTAAATTTAGGCATTTAGCTTAACTATTATTAATTAACATTAATAAAGTTCCTATTAAGGCTTATAATAGTATTAGAAAACTTAAGCAATATCATACCCCTCTTCGCAAAGCATATAATATTATTAAGACTCAAGCTGACAGTCTTCTCCTAAAAGAGCAAATACTACAGATAGCTGTTAAAGCAGTCAATAACTCTGCCGGTCTAAATAGCCTTATTCCCACCCTCTTAGTCTTTAGAACCTATCCAAGGATAATAAATGATTTCCCCCTAAGCTTTATAGTTGCCTAAAGAGCTAAGATACTTTAAAAAGCAATAGATAAAGCAAGGCATAGTCTTATAAGGCACTAAGTCCACAATGCTCTTAACACCTATAACGGCCTAATAACCCTGCCTATATATACTCTTCTCTTAAATTCTAATATATAAGTTTATTATAAAAAAGGTAAATAAAGTAGCCCTTATAAGCTTCTCTTAATAAAAGGAAAGACTTGTATTATTAAGATGCCTTATAGCCCTATAAAGTTTTAGTCTATGGTTATTAAACCGTATATAACCTTACTAGAGGTGGAATCTTCTTACAAGGAAGACCTAGTTTACAAGGAAGACCCGGTTTATAAGGAAGACCCGGTTTAAGGTAACAAAAATCACAAAAAACCCCCTGATAACCTAATAACTCTACTATAAAGAGAACGTAAAAGACCCCGGAAACACCCTTAAGTAAAGGCTTTTCTTACTAAGAAAGAAAAGGCTGATTTTCAACTTACAATTAACCTCCACGCGCAAGAAAAAATCAATATACCCAGAGAACCTTTTAAACTCTCTAATAAAGCAGAGATTAATGCTTTGCTAATAAGAAATATGTTTAAATTTATTAAATTCAACCTGTAAAGGCATAGAGGTAAAAGACTCTTTAGCTTACAGATAGTAAGAAAAGTTAAAGGCAAGGCAACTAACTCCCTATACGAAAAGTTATAATGTGTTATTTAAGGCTATAGCGACTAAGGAAAGGAAGTTATTCTCATGTAGTCCCTAATAATATAAAGAGCTAGTTAAAGGCTTATTATTACTCTTACTCTATTATTAAAAAAGAAGGCATTACGGCTTAGTTAAGGGATATTACCCAAGCATATATACAGTTACAGACGAAGCTTAATTATATAATTCTTGCGAAGCTTCCTGCATAAATTTCACACCTTTACCCGCCAGACGTTATTATGGTTATAATTAAGCTACTATACGGAATAGCAAAGGCTAGCATACATTAGTAGTTAACGTATTTTAATTATTATTATTAAAAGCTATAGATAATAACCTCTACATATGACCCTTACCTCCTTATTTCTTCTAGCAAAAGCTTGTGTTTTAAAATCATTAGAATGCAAACTAATAATACCTTAGGACTTAGCAATGCTAAGTTTTTCAATTACAAAGAGGTTAAGTTAAAAAACGCCGAATTCCTTGTAAAGCTAAAAGAGAGGTTAATAATTTTAATACTATTAATGTTTAATAGTTGCATTTTAAGCGAAGTCAATAATAATACCTTCTTTTTACAATAAAAGGCATAAGGAAGGAAGCTATTATAAGTTAATAACCTAACCGACTAAGCAAAATATGTCGAACAGCAAGCATAAGAAGCGTATATTGCTTTAATATATCAACCTAAAGCATCTTATAATCTTTCCGTTGCTGCCTAAGTTTAATATCTAGGATCTAATAATGTTTTAAGGCTTAATAAAAGACTTTAATAGAAAATTAACAATTAAGACTGTGGACTTTAATATATATCTCTCTTACTAGAAAACGCCGCTCTTTATGTCTTTATTAATAGTTCTTTTGTAAATAATAAAAACCTTAGCTCTTAACTAGGCTATATAATTATCCTAGGCAATAAAAGGAAGGATAACAATACCTCTAAATTCACCCTTAAAGGAAATATCATGACATATAGCTTAATAAAATCTAAAAGAGTTATAAGAAGTGTATTAGCTTTTAAGCTATATAGAATGGTTTAAGGTATTAATATTGCCTACGTAATAAGCACTACTTTAAATATTATTACTAACTAAATTAATAAGCTAAGAATCCTAATAATTATATGCACTAACTTTTTCTTATTATATAAGTATATTATTAAGCTAGGGACAATAAAGAAAAAAAGGCTAATGATTAATATTATAGCTTTATGGCAGTTATATAAAAGGAGGGAAGTAGCTGAGATCCGCTAGATTAATAGCAATAATAATCCTGCGGATACAATAATAAAAGCTTTACTAAACAAAGCTCTTAAGACCTTTATAACAAGAAATAAAGTCTAAATTCATGTAGAAGGATAGGTTAAAAGACATATTACGAGAATTACCGTGGGAGCCGCTGCTAGAGCCGCCGAAGATTAGAAAAGTCCTAATTCCCTACCAAATTCAACAACAAATTAAGCGCCTAATAAAGAGCTTAAATTTGATGAATTCAAACGCGATTATAAGCGCCTAATTTAGTAGGATTAAACGCGGGAATTACACCCTTTAGCCCCCCCCCCCCACAACACTCTTTGCCTCTACAAACATTCAGCCTGGACTAACAAAAGTCATTCATTTAAAGGATGTTTTTTGCTTTACTACTTGTTTGTTAATATCTAATTATTTAGGGCGTTTTATGCATTTTTCAGAGCAATTTCTCTTCTTCTTTAATAAAGAGAGAATTTGTAAGTACTAGAATCGCTTATATAGATAATGGAAGGAATATGCCGTATTAACTAGGAATTGTAGGTTGCACGCAAAATGCATGCACCCTGATTAGCTGGATTACAGGTTATGTAACCTAGGGCTATAACGTAGCCATAACACCATACCTCCATATTATAGCCTGCTTCTTCCCCTCTTAAAGACATAGATAAATTAAATATTAAACCCCCCCCCTACATTTATGCTGTAGCATATTTGTAACCTGAGCGTTACTAACAGTTCCTATTAAGGCTTATAATAGTATTAGAGAACTTAAGCAATATTATGCCCCTCTTTACAGAGCATATAATATTATTAAGACTAAAGCTAACAGTCTTCTCCTAAAAAAGCAAATACTATAAATAGCTATTAAAGCAGTTAATAACTCTGCCAGTTTAAATAGCCTTATTCCTACCCTCTTAGTTTTTAGAACCTATCTAAGAATAATAAATAATTCCCCTCTAAGCTTTATAGTTACCTAAAGAGCTAAGATACTTTAAAAAGTAATAAATAAAGCAAGGCATAGTCTTATAAGGCACTAAGTCTATAATGCTGTTAACACCTATAATAGTCTAATAACCCTGCCTATACATACTTTTCCTTTAAATTCTAATATATAAGTTTATTATAAAAAAGGCAGATAAACTAGCCCCTATAAGCTTCTCTTAATAGAAGGGGAGACTTATATTATTAAAATGCCTTATAGCCCTATAAAACTTCAGTCTATAGTTATTAAACTATATATAACCTTGCTAGAGGTAGAATCTTCTTATAAAAAAGACCTGATTTATAAAGAAAACCTGGTTTAAAGTAATAAAAATTATAAGAACCCCCTTAATAACCTAATAACTCCGCTATAAAAAGGACGTAAAAGACCCTGGAAACACCCTTAAGCAAAGGCTTTTCTTACTAAGAAAGAAAAAGCTGATTTTTAACTTATAATTAACCTCTGCACATAAGGAAAAATTAATATACTTAGAAAACCTTTTAAACTCTCTAATAAAGTAGAAATTAATGCTTTACTAGTAAGAAATATGTTTAAATTTATAAAATTTAATCCATAAAGGTATAAAGGCAAAAGACTTTTTAGCTTGCAAATAATAAAAGAAGTTAAAGGCAAGGTAACTAACTCCCTATATAAAAAGTTATAATATATTATCTAAGAACATAGTAACCATAGGAAAGAGGTTATTCTTACACAGTCCCTAATAATTTAGAGAGCTAGTTAAAGGCTTATTATTACCCTTGCTCCCTTATTAAAAAAAGAAAGCATTATGGTTTAGCTAAGGGATATTACCTAAGTATATATATAGTTACAGACAAAGCTTAATTGCATAATTCTCACAAAGCTTCCTGTGTAAATTATATACCTTTACCTGTCAGACGTTATTATAGTTATAATTAAGCTGCTATACGGAATAGTAAAGGCTAGCATATATTAGTAGTCTACGTATTTTAATTATTATTATTAGAGACTATAGATAATAACCTTTATATATAACCCTTATTTCCTTATTTCTTTTAGTAAAAGCTCGTGTTTTAAAATTATTAGAATGCAGACTAATAATACCTTAGGACTTAGTAATACTAAATTTTTTAATTGTAAAGAGGTTAAGTTAAAGAATGCTAAATTCCTTATAAAGCCAAAAGAGAGATTAATAATTTTAACACTATTAATGTTTAATAGTTACATTTTAAGCAAAGTTAATAATAACACATTCTTTTTACAACAAAAGGCATAAGGAAGGAAGCTATTATAAGTTAATAACCCGACCGACTAAGCGAAATATATTAAACAGCAAGCCTAAGGAGCATACATTGCTTTAATATGTTAACCTAAAGCATCTTATAATCTTTCCATTACTGCCTAAGTTTAATAACTAGAATCTAATAATATTTTAAGGCTTAATAAAAGACTTTAATAGTAAATTAATAATTAAGACCGCGGACTTTAATATATATATCTCTTACTAGAAAATACTGCTCTTTATGTCTTTATTAACGAATCTTTTACAAATAATAAAAACCTTAGCTCCTAACTAGGCTATATAATCATCCTAGGCAACAAAAGGAAGGATAATAATACCTCTAAATTCACCCTTAGAGGAAATATTATAATATATAGCTTAACTAAATCTAAGAGAGTTATAAGAAGTACCTTAGCTTTTAAGCTATATAGGATAGTATAAGGTATTAACATTGCCTATATAATAAGCACTACTTTAAATATTATTACCAACCAAATTAACAAGCTAAAAATCCTAATAATTATATATACTAACTCTTTCTTATTATATAAGTGTATTATTATATAAGTGTATTATTAAGCTAGGGTTAATAAAGGAAAAGAGGCTAATAATTAATATTATAGCTTTAAGGCAGTTATATAAGAGGAGGGAAGTAGCTAAGATATAGTGGATTAATAGCAATAATAATCCTATAAATATAATAACAAAAGCTTTACTAAATAAAGCTCTTAAGACCTTTATAATAAAGAATAAAGCCTAAATCTATGTAGAAGGATGGGTTAAAAGACCTGTTATAAGAATTAGTATAAGAGCCGCTGCTAGAGCTACTAAAGATTAGGAAAAGTCCTAATTCCTTACTAAATTTAATAGCAAATTAAGCGCCTAATAAAGAGTTTAAATTCAATGAATTTAAACGTAATTATAAGCGCTAAATTTGGTATTATTGAACACAGGAATTGCACTCTTTGGCTCCCCTCCTCCTATAACACTCTTTGCCCCTATAACTATTCAGCCTAGACTAATAAAAGTCATTTATTTAGATGATGTTTTTTGCTTTATTATCAGTTTATTAATATTTGATTATTAAGGCATTTTATGCATTTTTTTAGAGCAATTCCTCTTCTTTAATAAAGAGAGAATTTACAAGTATTAGAATCGCTTATATAGAGGATAAAAGGGGTATGCTATATTAACTAGGAATTATAGGTTATACACAGAATGCACGCACCCTAATTAGCTGAATTATAGGTTATGTAACCTAGGGCTGTAATATAGCCACAACACCACACCTCTGTATTATAGCCTGCTTCTCTTCCCTTTAGAATACATAATAAATTAATTATTAAACCCCCCCCCTTATATTTGTGCTGTAGCATACTTGTAACCTGAGCGTTACCAACAATTATTATTATTAAAAACTTAAAATAATAACTTTTACTTATAACTCTTACTTTTTTATTTTATTAATAAAAAGCACTTACTTTAGAATTATTAAAATACAAACTAATAATGCTCTTAGCCTTAATAATAGTAATTTCTTTAATTATAAAAAATTAAGTTAAAAAATACTAGATTTCTTATAAAGCTAAAAAGAAGACTAATAACTTTAATACTACTAATATATAATAGTTATATCTTAAGTAAATTTAATAATAATATCTTTTATTTATAATAAAAAGTATAAAGAAAAAAGTTATTAAAAGTTAACTAAGATAATTAAGCTTAATATATTAAGTAAAGAGCTTAAGGCATATATATTACCCTTATTTACTAATTTAAAGCTTCTTATAATCTTTTTATTCCTACTTGAAGTTAATAGCTAAAACCTAATAATATAATAAAGCTTAATAAAAGGCTTAAGTAGTAAATTAAGAATTAAGGTTATAAACTATAATATATATCCCTCTTATTAAAAAATACCTCTTTTTATATTTTTATTAATAAATCATTTATTAATAATAAAAACCTTAGCTTATAGCTTAAATATATTATTATTCTTAGAAATTAAGAAAAGAATATTAATACTTCTTGTTATGGTCTTGCTAGAATGCGACTGCAGAGCTAGTAACTTAAATAAGAATATTATTTATAAAGAGAAAGAAAAGAAAAAGATTTATTTACTTCTAGTAACCCTACCTTTATAGTTATATATATAACTAAGGCCTAAGCTACTTGCATATTACTTATATAAAGCCATCTGCTCTCCGGCTGTGTAGATCCGAGCTTCGAGCTCGAATCCATCACACTTCTAAATTTATACTTATTAATAATATTATAATATATAGCTTTATAAAATCTAAAAGAGTTATAAGAAGTATATTAGTATTAAAGCTATATAGTATAGGTTAAGGAGTTAATATTGCTTATATAATAAATATAACATTAAGGATTATTACTAACTAATTAAATAAGCTAAAGATTTTAATTATAATATATACTAATTTTTTTTATTATATAAGTATATTATTAAGCTAAGTATTATAAAAAAAAAGAAGCTAATAATTAATATTATAGTATTATAATAATCCTATAAATAAAAGGAAATTATAAAGATTTAATAAATTAATAGTTATAATAATTTAGCTAATATAATAATAAAGGCCTTTTTAAATAAAAGCCTTAAGACCTTTATAACTAGGAATAAAGCTTAAATTTATATAAAAGGTTAGGTAATGAGACTGATTAAGAAGATTAATACTAGAGCTACCTAGCTGCTTAGGATACTAATAATAGGAAGAAAAGGGTAAATTTTCTACTAAATCTAGTATTAAATTAAGCATATAATAAAGGATTTAAATTTAATAAATTTAAATATAGTTAATATAATTAATTTAAGGGGCTTTAAGGCAGGAATTATACTCTTTTACTTTACTTTTAAATGCTTTAAACTAATAAGGATTATTTATTTAGGGTTATATTTCCTATATATTATAGCGTTATTAATTTTTATTATGTGTTAATTTTTATGAGTTTATTATACGTTTTAGAGCAATTTCTGTTTTTTAATAAAGAGAGAATTTGTAAGTGTTAGAATTGCTTATTTAAATAATAAAAGGGATATATAATAATAACTAGGAATTATAGGTTATATATATAATATACATGTCCTAATTAGCTGGATTACTTGTTATATAACCTAGGGCAGTACTATAGCTATAATACTATAACTTTTATATTGTTCCTCTCTTTTTCCTTTAATAGAAGAATATATATAATTAGACCTTTATTACCCCCCCCCCTTTTGTGCTGCAGCATAATCGTACCCTGTGCTTCTAATAATAGTAAAAGAAATCTTAGCTATAAGGAATATATAAGGCTATAATAACTAGTAAGATGTTTTAATAAAGTAGTTAGATTATACTTAGCTAACTTAAGAACCTCTAAAAAGCTTTTTAAAAATAAAGACACTTAAAAGATTTAAGATATAATAGGAAAGCGTTTTTAGTAGTAATACTCCTGCTAGGCAGGCTTTATAATTTTTATTTAATAATACTAAAGTTAAAAAAAAATTCTAATAAATTTTTAATAGGCCCTAATATATATATATTAAAAAATAAGCCTAGTTTTTAAGTATTGGTAACGCGCAGGTTACAAGTATGCTACAGCATAAATGTAGGGGGGGTAAAGTTAATAATTAATTCTGTTTATTTAAGAAAGAGAGAAAAAGCAGGCTATAATACAGAGGTGTAGTATTATAGCTATAGAATAGCCCTAGGTCACATAACCTATGGTTTAGCTAATTAGGGTGTATGTATTCTATGTATAATCTATAATTTCTGGTTAATACGGTGTATTCCTTTTATTATCCATATAAGCGATTCTAACACTTACAAATTCTCTCTTTATTAAAGAAGAGAAATTACTCTAAAAAAATGCATAAAACGCCCTAATAATTAGATATTAATTAAACAAGTAACAAAGCGAAAAACATCCTTTAAATAAATGACTTTTGTTATTCCAGGCTAAATAGTTATAGGAGTAAAGAGTATTATAGGGGGGGGGAGCTAAAGAGTGCAATTCCTGCGTTTAATCCTATCAAATTAGGCGCTTATAATTACGTTCGAATTTATCGAATTTGAACTCTTTATTAGGAGCTTAATTTGCTGCTAAATTTGGTAAGAAATTAGGACTTTCCTAATTCTTAGCGGCTCTAGCAGCGGCTCTTATAGTAATTCTTATAACAGGTCTTTTAACCCATCCTTCTACATAGATTTAGACTTTATTCTTTATTATAAAGGTCTTAAGAGCTTTATTTAGTAAAGCTTTTATTATTATATCTACAGGATTATTATTATTATTAATCTATTATATCTTAGCTACTTCCTTCCTCTTATATAACTATCTTAAAGCTATAATATTAATTATTAGCCTCTTTTCCTTTATTATCCCTAGCTTAATAATATATTTATATAGTAAGAAAGAGTTAGTGCATATAATTATTAGTATTTTCAGCTTATTAATTTAGTTAGTAATAATATTTAAAGTAGTGCTTATTATATATGTAATATTAACACCTTAAACTATTCTATATAACTTAAAAGCTAAAGCACTCCTTATAACTCTTTTAGACTTAGTTAAGCTATATATTATAATATTTCCTTTAAGGGTAAATTTAGAGGTATTATTATTCTTCCTTTTATTACCTAGGATAATTATATAGTCTAAGTAAGAGCTAAGGTCTTTATTATTTACAAAAGAACTGTTAATAAAAACATAAAGGGCAGCGTTTTTTAGTAAGAGAGGTATATATTAAAGTCTATAGTCTTAATTATTAATTTACTATTAAAGTCTTTTATTAAGCCTTAAAATATTATTAGATTTTAGTTATTAAACTTAGGTAGTAACAAAAGGATTATAAGATACTTTAGGTTAATATATTAGAGTAATATACGCTCCTTATGCTTACTGTTTAATATATTTCGCTTAGTTAGTTAAGTTATTAACTTATAATAGATTTTTTTCTAATACCTTTTATTATAAGAAAAAGGTTTTATTATTAACTTTGCTTAAGATATAACCATTAAACATTAATAGTATTAAAATTATTAACTTCTCTTTTAGCTTTATAAGGAATTTAGCATTTCTTAACTTAGCCTCTTTATAATTAAAAAATTTTGTATTACTAAGTCCTAAGGTGTTATTAGTCTGCATTTTAATAATTCTAAAACACGAGCTTTTACTAGAAAAAATAAGAAGATAAGGGTTATGTTAGAATCGCTCGTATGGAGGATGGAAGGGGTACGCCGCATTAACCAGGAATTATGGGTCGCACATTGAATGCACGAACCCTAATTAGCTGGATTATAGGTTATGTGACCTGGGGCTGTAATATAGCCATAACACTACACCTCTGCATTATAGCCTGCTTCTCTTCCCTTTAAAATATATAATAAATTAATTATTAAACCCCCCCCCCTTATATTTATACTATAGTATACTTATAACCTAAGCATTACTAATACTAATTAGTAGTTACTAATAACTACAGATTTACTAGGTTATATATAAAAGAGACTTATCTAAATGCTTTTACTTATATAACTATAAGAAATTCTAATGTTATACTAACCAAAGGTTATTTCTTTAAATTATTAATTATTAAATTGTTTATAATTATAAGAAGACTTAACTCTTATAAATCTTCTTCTTATTATTAACTTTTGCTACTTATTTATAATTAAAACCAGATCTTCACTATTATTTATAGAGAACTAACGCCAACTGCTTTAATTAGTATTAAATATAAAGCCTAATCTAAAACACTAAAATATTATTAAGCTAATGAAAAATAAATAATTTTAGTAAATAAATCTAAAAAGATATTTATAGAAGAGAACTTCTAAAGAGCACTTTTCTCTAAAAACTTTACAAGCACTATCTAATTCTATTATAGAATTAAACTAAGTTAGTTAATAATATTAATATTAATACAGCTACTAAACAACAGATTAATAACCATATTATATATATAATTAACTACTACATTCTTAATGAAGGAAAAGGGCATAATCTTCTTATTAACTTCTAGCAGGACTATAAAAATTAGACTAAGGATACTTTTAATAAAATTAATAATAACCTTAAGTATATCTTTTATAATTACCTTAATAACAATAGTGTTAAAACAGCCAGAGGATTAAGATCAAATGTCTCTAAAGATCTTATTAATATTTTAAATATTAACCCTAATATAGAATACAAACCTTTACTAAAAAAAGTAACTAGGAAAAGAAAAGAGGTTTAATAACTTAAACTTTCTAATAACAAGGATTCTAATAACAATAAAGATTTTCATTTAACTAAAGACCCTTAACCTAAACCAGAAAACCTAACTAGAATACTTTCTAATAGTAATTAAAAAGCCCTTAATACTCTTAAGAGACTTTACTAGAAAGAAGAGTAATATTCTGGAGAAGTATACAACTTTATTAATAAGAAGTTACTATATTTTAAAGAGAAATGTTCTTAAGCAGAAGTTTCCCTCTTACTTTACTTAAAAGCCTTCTTTATTATACTTTAAGGTAAAGCCTATATATACTTCCTTAAGTAATTTAAAGCAAAGACAATCCCATTTAAAGAAATAACTCAGAACATTAGAAATTACTTTAAAACACCTAAGGATAAGAGCTTTTATAAAACATAATTTACTAATTTATGCCTTTGCTATATTATTATAGAACATTTAATAAAGAACAAGTTAGAATGCTTAGAAATCCTTTTTAATTGACTTATAAAGATATTTAATAGCCTTTATAACCCTCTTAAACAAGATATAATCCTTCTTTATTAAGTATAATAAGTAATAGAAAATAATAATAATTTCTATAATACTAAATTCAGGAATGTACTAACCTTTAAAGGATTTATTAGTAATCTTTAAAATTGCCTCTTAGCAATAAATATACTACTAACCTCTATAAATATACTACTAACCTCTATAAGTTAGTTACTAACAACTACTAACAATAATCTAACTGCCCTTATTGCCTAGTCTACGGACTAAAACACTAATATAGTAATGTTCACAGACTGATAATATTTATAAGCTATATATTATAAAAAACCCTAAGCTAGAGCAAGCTTAAAGAAATGCTTTATATACTATAAAGAAGGATGCTAGTTAACTAACCATCCTGCCTCTAAGCAGAAGAAAGCAAAAATAACTTAGTAGAATAATAGAAAACACTAAAAACCACTTTTTAAACGCTAATACTATGCATTCCTATAGGCCTATAAAGGCGAAATAGCCTAACTTACTACTACTAATAATAGCAGTAAGAATAAGCATAAAAAAGCCGCATAAAATGCCGCTTTTCTCACTACTAATAAAAAAGAAAAACCAGATAATAAAGAGGCTTATAATACTCTTTCCTTTATAGCATACTTTATATAAGCACTAAATCCCCCACTCGTTTCCCAATTAACCATAAACTTCTTACAGGATAATGCTTTTAAACATGCCTTATTTCTTAAGGACCTATATAACTATAATACTAATAAACAACCTTAATAACACGTATATCTTATAGATATAAGATATACAGCGGATATATTCTATAGTATACTCCTAGATATAAAAGCATTAGGAATTTTAACTGCTGGCCAAGGCTAAGTTAACGCTCTAATAAAAATTATAAAAAACCTTATAATTAAACATTCTTTTAACTAAAGGACTATTACATTTAAAGCTAGTACTATAACTTTAACTAGTATTTTAAAGCTTCTAACAATTTTCAGCATAATACCTTTTTATATGCTTAATAGTACCACACTGTTTTTATATTCTATTACAGATATAGATAAAATAGGTGTCAAACTTAATAATCTTAAGAATCTTCTAATTTAAGGAGATAAGAAGGTACCTATTATTAGGAAATAGGGATATCCTTAGTAGACAGCTAGTTCGCAAGAACCTGCTATCTTTATGCTTTTTAAAACCTAAATTTATTAACTTTATCGCCGATTTAGTCATCCATTAATCGACTAATTAAGTAACCTTCTTGCTAGGGCTAGTAAAGAATTCAATAAGGCTGACATAAGAAAAATCACATATGCTTACCATTAATATCAGATAAATACAAAAGCTTTAAGTAGATTTAAATTCACTCTTAAAGATAATCTTAAATTTAACTATAAGGTCCTTGTTAATATTATATAAATTAATAAGAAGCCGGTCCTACACGTTATAGATTTAGTAATATTATTTTAAGCTGCCTACTTTTTTAGACCCTAATAATAAAAAGCTTAAGATATTTAGAATGCCCTTAAAGAGTACTAAATTAATATATATCTTAGACCCCTAGACTAGATAGTTTATAATACTAAAAGGAATTTCGCTTCTAGTAAATTTAGGTATTTAGCTTAACTATTATCAATTAATATTAACAAAGTTCCCATTAAGGCTTATAATAGTATTAGAAAACTTAAGCAATATCATGCCTCTCTTTACAAAGCATATAATATTATTAATACTAAAGCTAATAGTCTTCTTCTAAAAGAGCAAATACTATAAATAGCTATTAAAGCAGTTAACAACTCTGCTAGTCCAAATAGCCTTATTCCCACCCTCTTAGTCTTTAGAACCTATGTAAGGATAATAAATAATTCCCCCCTAAGCTTTATAGTTACCTAAAGAGCTAAGATACTTTAAAAAGTAATAGATAAAGCAAGGTATAGTCTTATAAGGCACTAAGTCCATAATGCTCTTAATACCTATAATAGTTTAATAATCCTACCTATATATACTCTTCCTTTAAATTTTAATATATAAGTTTATTATAAAAAAGGTAGATAAACTAGCCCTTATAAGCTTTTTTTAATAGAAGGGGAGACTTATATTATTAAGATACCTTATAGCCCTATGAAATTTCAGTCTATAGTTATTAAACCATATATAACCTTGCTAAAGGTAGAATCTTCTTATAAGAAAGACCTGATTTATAAAGAAGACCTGGTTTAAGGTAATAAAAATTATAAGAACCCCCTTAATAACCTAATAACTCTGCTATAAAAAGGACATAAAAGACCCTAAAAACATCCTTAAGTAGAGGCTTTTCTTACTAAGAAAGAAAAGGCTGATTTTTAACTTATAATTAACCTCTACATATAAGGAAAAATTAATACACCTAAAGAACCTTTTAAACTCTCTAATAAAGCAGAAATTAATGCTTTACTAGTAAGGAATATATTCGAATTTATGAAATTTAACCTATAAAGGCATAGAGGTAAAAGACTCTTTAGCTTATAGATAGTAACAGAAGTTAAAGGTAAGGTAACTAACTCCTTATATAAAAAGTTATAATATATTATCTAAGGATATAGTAACTATAGGAAAGAGGTTATTCTTATGCAGTCCCTAATAATTTAGAGAGCTAGTTAAAGGCTTATTATTACCCTTGCTCCCTTATTAAAAAAAAAGGCATTATGGTTTAGCTAAGGGATATTACCTAAGCATATATACAGTTACAGATAAAGCTTAATTATATAATTCTCGTAAAGCTTCCTATGCAGATTGCATACCTTTACCCGCTAAACGTTATTATGGTCATAATTAAGCCGCTATACAGAATAGCAGAGGCTAGCATATATTAGTAGTTAACATATTTTAATTATTGTTATTAGAGACTACAGATAATAACCTCTATATATAACCCTTATTTTCTTATTTCTTCTAGTAAAACCTTGTGTTTTAGAATTATTAGAATGCAAACTAATAATACCTTAGGACTTAGTAATATTAAATTTTTTAATTATAGAGAGGTTAAGTTAAAGAATGCTAAATTCCTTATAAAGCTAAAAGAGAGATTAACAATTTTAATACCATTAATATTCAATAGTTGCATTTTAAGCAAAGTCAATAATAATACCTTCTTTTTATAATAAAAGGCATAAGAAAGGAAGCTATTATAAGTTAATAACCCAACCAACCAAGCAAAATATATTAAACAGCAAGCCTAAGGAGCATACATTGCTCTAATATGTTAACCTAAAGCATCTTACAATCTTTCTATTACTACCTAAGTTTAATAACGAAAAAAACACACTGCGGATACGACGCAGTATTATGCCTAAAACGAAAAAGAAGCACGGAATTAGATTCCTTATTATTAATTACCCTCCCTAGTAATAGTGCATTATATAAGGGGAGTAAGCAGTATAAGGGGCATAATAATTAATAAATTTTTGCATAGATTTATAACTAATAAAGAATAAGGCGCTACTTAAGAAGAAATACAGCCTTAAGGAGAGAATTCTAAAGTAGTAGTAGCATAGGAAAAACTAAAGAATAAAATAAAATTACTAAAGGAATTAATAATAAAAGTTATCCTAAAGGCAGAAATAATAAAAGTATAGGCTTTTATTAAAATTATTATATAAATTACTATAAATATAGAAGGGGAGATAGCCTAAATAAGAACTAGTATAAGAGGCCTATAGGCTTTAATTATAAAGGTAGTTAATAGTAAGGTAAAAACTATAGTTAAGAAGGCAGTTAAGAAGGCAATAAAGGCTATTCCTAGGACTAAATCAGCGGTTAGGGGGACTTAGGCAACTATTATAGCTTATAGAGTTACAGGGCAGAAGATAATAATCTCTCTAGCCTAAATAAAGGGTATAGCAATACTAGCCCGCTATTACTAGAAAGCAATAGTAAAGGGAAACACTATTAGTAAGGTAGTTAGAAACAGATTGCTAGGGGAGATTATAAAGGCAGTAAACAGCACTATTAGTATAAAGAAGGCAGTAGTAGCACACTAACTGCAGAGTAGAGATATAGTTATTATGTTTACTAAAGTAGGGAGGAAATAAAAGGAAAACACAACCTAGGTAAGAGTTACCTTTAGACCTAAGGCAGAAGTAAACAGAAAGATATTTAGTGTAATTATTAAGGGATTTCTAATATAATTAATAAACCATATTATAATTAAGGATATAAGGAAGAATATTAAAAAGGAGAATGGTTTAAACACAGTAAAGATAACAGTACAGAAGCTAAAGGGATTAGTAATAAGGGCACTACTAGTAGTTAGTGTTAAGGGCACTAAGGTAGTAAACCGCCTATGCTATAGGGGAATAGTATACTAAGCAGAGATTTTTAACACTAAGCTATATAATAAGATAATCCACTTAAAGCAATATTATAACTACTATAAGATTAGGTATATCGCTAGGTACTATAAGGAGGAAGCAAGATATAGTAGATATACTGCTAGAAAACACCCTAAGGGAGAGAGGACTTGCCTGATATTAATAGGCAAGGTATAGGAGAAATGCCTAAATTATACAGGGGCATACCTAGTATGGTCTTGGCTGTGCTTAGTAAGTAATAATAAATAGCAGCAGGCTAGGAAGGCTTATGCTATAAGGCTGCTGTTCTTCTGCGGCTATTAGCCAGAGGTTGCAATAGCTGCTATAGGTAAGGGTTATTATAGAGAAGAGACTAGAAAACTAATAAAGAGGCAGCTAAGAGGAAGGAGTATATAATTAAAGGGCCCTTTTATAAGATAAATCTATAAGCTATAATTAGAATAATAGAGACTGGCAGAGAAAGGCATAATACTAGCCTTTCTATAACTAATAAGAGGGTAGAACAATACTAGAGCTAGCCTAACTAAGGAGCTTTAAAGCACATAATAGAGTACATAATTAAGGTTATATACTAGAATACACAGAAGAAAAGCAATTTAGTATATCTAGCATTAGGGCATAATGTTAGCCCTAAGGTGATAGCTATCTAGAAACCAGGAGGTTATAATAGTATACTGCTAAATCTATCTTAGGGGCACTATATATTAGTAATATATAGCAGAAGAATAGTAATCTATATATATTAAAAGGTTAAGACAGGACTTTAGACTATAGGAAGGGAGAAGGATTAGTATAGTATTAAACTATATAGAGTAGAGGTATATAATATTTACTCCCTGGCTTATAAAAGGAAGTAGCAGACGCCTTTATAATACTTTACTAATACCTAGGCAAAGGGCTAGAGTGTGTTCATAGGGGACTTTAACTAATACTACCCCTTGTAGGACAGATTTAGCTAAATCTCTTAAGGGTATAATAAGATATTAGAATTTATAATAAGGTAGCAACTTAGCCTAGCTACGCCGTTTAGGGAAGTAATAAGGAGAGAACATGGCAGCAGGGACAGCACTATTAACTATGCGTGGACTACTTATAATGTTAGTGTTAAATTTATTAGGCTAGTGGAAATCGCTAGATCTGACTATATGCCCTAGCTTATTAGCATTAAAATAAGCAAGAAATTAAGCGACAGCCTAGGGTTAGTCTAGGGTTAGAGAACAGCAGATAAAAACCTTATTAAGGCAAAGGCTTTAAACAGGCTTAAAAAGGAGGGGTTAGAGCTCCTGCTAAGCAACTAATAGGAAATTAATAACTATACAAAATAGCTTACCTAGCAACTTATAGAGATAGCTAATATAGTAGCACTAAAACGACTATAAGAGCGTAGTAAACCACAGCCTTAGTAGAATAAAAGGGTAAAGGATATAACAGTAGAGGTAAGATATACTAATAGGCAGTAGTAGTATTAACAGACGTAGGAATTATAGCAGGTCTTAAAAGAAGCTATAGGAAAATAGGATTGCATAATCTTAGAGGAGAAGAGAAGTAGTTAGTAATAGGCAGTCAGTGAGTTATTTAGGTTTAAAGGGAGCCTCTAAACCCTAGACCACTAGGCCTAGCTATAGAGTAGACTTCCTCCTAAGATGCAATAGGTCCTACTACTAACTTAGCTAGGAGATAATAGCAGGGAGGAGATAGTAGAGGTTATATACAAGGGTAAGGCAAAGGCATTTGCAGAGAGGTTCTTTCCTTTATCCGCAGCTAGGGCTCTAGGTCTAAAGATAAAGGCAGAGATAAGATACTATAGTAATAATTAGATAGCTCCCGTGTTTATAGAGAAGGAAATTAAAGAAGTTATAAAGAATATAGTAAGTTAAAAAGCCCTAGGGCCGGACAAGCTACTAATAGGTTTCCTTAAGCTATATAAAGCAGCCCTAATATTATATTTAACACGTCTTATAAATGTATACTATAGTTTAGGACACCATCCGGCCACCTTCTAGCAAGTAAAGGTAGTAGTTCTATATAAACCTAGGAAGACCCCTAAGGAGTTAAGCAAACCAGGGGGATAGAGGCTAATATTACTGTTAAATATAATAAAAAAAGTGATTAAGGGAGCTATTATAAGGAGGATTATTATTATAGTAAAGGAAGGCTATATACTACCAGACATATAGATAGGCAACAGGGCTAGCAGATTAACAGAGGTAGCACTAAGCATACTAAAAGAGGTTATAAAGATGACGTAGTATTACTAGGGAATAGCATTATTACTATAGCTGGATATTACTAGGGCATTTAATACTATTAGCTATAAACAATTAATCTGCACTATAAAGGAGTTAGAACTACTAGGGTAAATGGCCAGATAGGCACAGGGCTTTACGTTAGAAAGGAGAGCATAATTAGCGTTTAACAGATGTATTACTAAGGAAATCCAAGTTATTACAGGGGTTCCATAAGGGTCGCCAGCGTTTTCTATTCTCTTTCTGCTCTATATTACGCTACTATATTAAAGACTAACAGCAGTAGAATTAACATTAACATTAGGGTTCTTAAATAATATAAATATTATAGCATATAAAAAAACAGCAGAGGAGATAAAAGTATAACTAAAAAAAGCCTAGAGAATATATAAGGAGTAGTTAAAGGAGTATAGGCTAAGGTTTAACCTAGGGAAGAGCAAGCTAATATACTTTATAAGAAAGAGACAGGCAATTATAACAATAATCTAACTTAAAAGAGCAATAATATAACCGACATAATTAGTGCGATTCCTAGGGGTTTGGATTCACTAGAAGCTTTATTAGTTAACCTATATAAAGAAGGTAAATGCTAAATTATTATGGCAGAAGTTAGCACTCACAGCGCTAGCTGTATTTATATAGGAATGCTGACTAAAGTATACGAGATCCCTTTATACACAGGTAATAAAAAGCATAATAGCCTATAGAGCTAGAATATACTATACCTATAGCAAGCCAGAAGGGGTAGTATAGGGGGTAATAAAGGTATTTATAAGGGAATAGAATAAATGCTTAAGACAGGTTATAGGGGCATATAAGATAATACTAGTAATACTCTTAAAGATAAAAGCAGTAGTACTGCCAGTAGATCTGTATCTTAATTATATTAAATAATAATTCCACTAAAATCTTAAGGATAGTAGCATAGGTAAGAAGATATAACAGGCCTGTAATTTAATAGCATTATAGCTATAACGCTAAGGAAGAGGCCGCTAACGTAATCACTATAAGGCGTTTTCTAATACCCCCCCCCCCCTCCCTAGCAGCCTTATAGCTAGACAGGAATTAAAGAGGGAGTAGGAAAAACAGTAGATATAGCAGAGGCATAAGGCTCAGGTGAGAAGAGAACAGGTAAAAGTAATAGTAGCAGATAAGGAACCTAACTTTAAAAGCATAAAAAAGATAGTAAGGCTTTATAATAGCCTGCTAAAGCATAAATCTATAGCCTTAGTACAGCTTTAAACGGAAAAAAAAGGGCTAAATACCTTCCTTTATAACAGATAGGTGCCTAAGGTAATATTACTAATATGTTAATACTAGGGAGGAAATAAGAATATCTACTACCTTATCCTGTTATACCCAGAACATAACTATCTAAGGCTAATTCTAGTAGTACTAATAATAAGAAACCTGTGGGAACTTAAAGCAGCACTTAATAATAAAAAGCTAGTACTAAATATTACAAAGTAGGTGCTCTTAACTAAGCGACTTTAGCAGTATAGGTTAGCGGAGGAGCTTTACAAGGCATGGCAGATTTATAATATTATGGCTAAAAATAGGACTAAAGGTAATAAAAATAATAAAATAAAGGAGGAAAAGCTAGATTAAGAGGGGAGGTGCTTATAAGGGGTTTTTACTAATATACTAACCTTTTATATAAAGCATAATTACACTTTTGTTATTATTTGCAGTTCTAGGGAACTAGCAGATATCTTATATTAATAATTGAAAATAATAAAGACTTTATATTAAAGGCTTAGCGGGAGCTATATGGAAGAATATAGGTTTTCTCCCCTATCTTAGGGTTTTTCCTATATTAAGAAGTTAGTTGATGAACTAGTTAGTGGCTCTAGCTACCTAGCGTATATAAATATAATATATATACTAAGTTTAATAACTAGAATCTAACAATATTTTAAGGCTTAATAAAAGACTTTAATAGCAAATTAATAATTAAGACTACAGACTTTAATATTATTATTATTATTATTGTACGCTAGGTAGCTAGAGCCACTATCTAGTCCATCAGCTAACTTCTTAATACAGGAAAAACCCTGAAACAGGGGAGAAAACCTATATTCTTCTATATAGCTCCTGCTAAGCCTTTACTATAAAGTCTTTATTATTTTTAACTATTAGTATATAGTATCTGCCAGTTCCCCGGGAACTGCAGATAATAACAGAAGTGTGGTTATGCTTTACATAAAAGGTTAGTATGTTAGTAGAAACCCCCTATAAGCACCTCCCCTCCTAATCCAGCTCCTCCTCCCCTCTTTTGTTGTTTCTGTCACCTCTGGTCCCTTTCCTAGCCTTATTATTGCGTATCTGCCATGCCTTGTAAAGCTCCTCCGCTAACCTGTACTGCTAGAGGCGCCTAGTTAAGAGCACCTACTTTGCAATAATTAGTATAAACTTCTTGTTGTTTAACGCTGCCCTAAGTTCCCTTAGGTCTCTTATCACAGGCATTGCCAGGATCAGCCTTAGATGATTATATTCCGGGCATGATAAAATAAGGTGGTAGATATCCTTATCTCCTCCCTAATATTAACATATTAGCGATATTACCTTAGGCACCTGTCTGCTATAGAGAAAGGCATTTAACCCTATTTTTTCCGTTTAGAGCTATACTAAGGCTGCAGATTTATGCTTAAGCAGGCTATTATAAAGCCGTGCTATCTTCTTTATGCTCTTAAAATTAGGTTCCTTATCTGCTGCTGTTGCTTTTGCCCGTCCTCTTCTTACCCAAGCCTTATGCCTCTGCTATATCTACTGTTTTTCCCACTCTCTCTCTAATTCCTGCCTAGCTATAAGGCCGCTAGGGAGGGGGGGGGGGGCATTAGGAAACGCCTTATAGAGGTTGCGTTAGCGGCCTCTTCCTTAACGTTATAGCTACAATGCTATTGAATTGCATGCTTATTATATCTTCTTGCCTATACCACTATCCTTAAGTCTTTAGTAGAATCGTTGCTTAATGTAATTAAGGTACAGATCTACTAGCAGCACCGCTGCTTCTGTCTCTAAGAGTGTTACTAGCGTTACCTTATATGCCCCTATAACCCGCCTTAAGCATTTATTTTATTCCTTTATAAATGCCTTTGCTACCCCCTATGCTACCCCTTCTAACTTACTGTGGGTGTAGTATATCCCAGCTCTATATGCTATTATGCTTCTTATTACCTGTGTATAAAGGGATCTTGCATATTCTAGTCGGCATCCCTATGTAAATACAGCCAGCGCTATAAGGGCTAACTTCTGCTGTGCTAGCTTAGCATTCACCTTCTTTATATATATTAACTAATAAAGCTTTTAGTAGATCTAAACCCCTAGGAATCACGCTAATTACGTCGGTTATATTATTGTACTTTTAAGTCGGATTGTTATTATAATTGCCTGCCTCTTCCTTATAAAGTGCATTAACTTGCTCTTCTCTAGGTTAAACCTTAGCCTATACTTCTTTAACTACTCCTTACATATTCTTTAGGCTCTTTTTAGTTATACTTTGGTCTCTTCTGCTGTTTTTTTATATGCTATAATGTTTATATTATCTGAGAACCCTAATATTAGTATTAATTCTGCTGCCGCCAGCCTTTAATATAGTAGTATAATATACAACAGAAAGAGGATAGGAGACGCCGGTGACCCTTGCAGAACCCTTGCAGTGATTTGGATTTCCTTAGTAGTACGTCCGTTAAACGCTAATTGTGCTTTTCTTCCTAATGTAAAACCCTTTATTTATTTAGCCATCTACCCTAGCAGTCCTAACTCCCTTATAGTGCATATTAATTATTTATAGCTAATAGTGTTAAACGCCCTGGTAATATCTAGCTATAGTAATAATACTATCCCCTAATAGTGCTATGCCGTTCTTACTACCTCTTTTAGCATGCTTAGTGCTACCTCTGTTAACCTGCTAGCCTTATTGCCTATTTGCATGTCCGGCAGTATATGGCCTTTCTCTGCTGTAGTAGTAATCCTCCTTATAATGGCTTCCTTAATTACTTTACTTATTGTGTTTAGCAATAATATTAGCCTCTACCCCCCTGGTCTGCCTAACTCCTTAGGGGTCTTCCTAGGTTTGCATAGAACTACTACCTTTATACACTAGAAGGAGGCCGGATGGTGTCCTAAGCTATAGCATGCGTTTGTAAGGCGTGTTAAATATGATATTAGGGCTACGCTGCATAGCTTAAGGAAACCTGTTAGTAGCTCGTCCGGCCCTAGGGCTTTCCAGCTTACTATATTCTTTATGACTTCTTTAATTTCCTCCTTTATAAATGCGGGAGCTACCTGTTTATTGTTATAGTATCTTGTCCCCTCTTTTCCCTCTAGTCCTAAAGCCCTAGCCGCAGATAAAGGGAAGAACCTCTTTGTAAATGCCCTTGCCTTGCCCTTATATATAACCTCTACTATCTCCTCCCTGCTGTCGTTTCCTAGCTAAGTTAGTGGCAGAACTTGTTACATCTCTAGGGGGAGTCTACTCCATAGCCGGGCCTAATGCTTTAAGGTCTAGAGGCTCCCTTTAGACCTAGATAGCTTACTAACAGCCTGTTACTAGCTGCTTCTCTTTTCCTTTAAGATAACATAGTCCTGTATTTTTATAGCTTCTGTTAAGGTCTGCTATGATTCCTACATTTATTATTACTGCCACTGCCTGCTAGCACGTCTTGCCTCTGCTATTACGTCCTTAACCCTTTTATTCTACTATAGCTGTAGTTTGCTATGCCCTTGAGGTTATTTAGGTGCTACTATGTTGGCTATCTCTATAAGCTAGTGAGTAAGCTATTGCGCATAGTTGTTAACTTTCTGCCGGTTATTTAGTAAGAGCTCTAACCCCTCCTTTCTAAGCCTGTTTAGTGCCTTTACTATAATTAGGTTCTTGTCCGCTGTCCTCTAACCCTGGATTAACCCTAGGCTGCCGCTGAATTCCTTGCTTGTCCTAATGTTAATAAGTTAAGGCATATGGTTGGATCTGGCGATTTCCACTGGCCTGGTGAACTTGATACTAATGTTATAAGTAGTCTATATATAATTAATAGTACTATCCCTGCTTTTATGTTCTCTCCTTATTACTTCCCTAAATAGAGTAACTAGGCTGAGTTGCTACCTTATTATAAATTCTAACATCTTATTATGCCCCTGAGAGGTCCTACTAAATCTGTCCCACAGGGGGTGATATTAGTTAAAGTCCCCTATAAATACACTTCAACCCTTTGCCTAGGTGTTAGCAAAGTGTTATAAAGGCATCTGCCACCCCCTTTTATAAGCCGGGGAATATATGTTGTATACCTTTACTTTACATAGCTTAATACTGTACTAATTCTCCTCCCTCCCTATAGTCTAAAGCCCTGCCTTAACCTTTTAGTGTATATAAATCGCTATTCTTTTACTATATGTTACTAATATATAGTGCCCCTAAGATAGATTTAGCAGTATACTATTATAGCCTCCTAGTTTCTAAATGGCTATTACCTTAGGGCTAATATTATGCCCTAACGCTAGATATACTAAATTGCTTTTCTTCTGTGTATTCTAGTACATGACCTTAATTATGTACTTTATTGTGTGCTTTAGAGCACCCTAGTTGGGCTGGCTCTGGTATTGTTCTGCTCTCTTGTTAGTTATAGAAAGGCTAGTATTATGCCTTTCTCTGCCGGTCTCTGCCGTTCTAATTGTAGTTTATATGTTTATCTTACAAAAAGGCCCCTTAGTTGTATGCTCCTTTCTCTTAGCTGCCTTTCTATTAATCCCCTGGTCTCTTTTTTATAATAACCCTTGCCCGTAGTAGCTGTTACGGCCTTTAACTGATGGTTGCGGAAGAACAGCAGCCTTGTGGCATAAGCCTTCTAGGCCTGTTACTACCTATTATTACTTACTAAGTATAGCTAAGACTATGCTGGATATGCCCCTATGTAATTTAGGCATCTCTCCCGTACCTTGCCTGTTAATGTTAGGTAAGTCCTCTCTTCCTTAGGGTGTTTTTTAGTAGCATACCTGCCGTATTTTACTTCCTCCTTATAGTGCCTGGCAATGTGTCTAATCTTATAGTAATTATAATATTACTTTAGGTAGACCATCTTGTTATATAGCTTAGCATTAAAAATCTCTGCTTAGTATACTATTCCCCTATGGCATAGGCGGTTTACTGCCTTAGTGCCCTTAATGCTAACTACTAGTAGTGCCCTTATTGCTGTTCCCTTTGGCTTCCGCACTGTTATCTTTACTATGTTTAGACCATTCTCCTTTTTAATGTTTTTCCTTATATTCTTAATTGTAACGTGGTTTGTTAATTGTGTTAGGAATCCCTTAATAATTACACTAAATATCTTCCTATTTACTTCTGCTGTAGGTCTAAAGGCAACTCTTACCTAGGCCGTGTTTTCCTTTTATTTCCTCCCTGCCTTAGTAAACATAATAACTATATCTCTACTCTGTAGTCTATATGCTACTATTACCTCCTTTATACTAATAGTGCTGTTTACTGCCTTTATAATCTCTCCTAGTAATCTATTCCTAACTGCCTTACTAATAGTGTTTCCCTTTACTATTGCTTTCCGGTAATGGCAGGCCGGTATCGCCATACCCTCCGTTTAGGCTAAAGGTATTATCATATTCTACCCTGTAACTCTATAAGCTGCAACAGTTGCCTAAGTCCCTCTAACTATTAATCTAGTCCTAGGGACGGCCTCTATTGCCTTCTTAACCGCCTTCTTAACTGTGGTTTCTACTTTGCTATTAACTGCTTTTATAATTAATGCCTATAAATCTCCCGTGCTAGTCTTTGCTTAGGCTATTTCCCCTTCTATATCTATAGTAACTTACATAAAGGTCCTAATAGAAGCCTATACTTCTGTTATTTCTGCCTTTAGGATAACTTTTATTATTAACTTCTTTAGTAATTTTATTTTATTCTTTAGTTTTTCCTATACTACTATTACTCTAGGATTCTCTCCTTAATATTATATTTCTTCCTAGGTAGTGCCTTATCCTTTATTAGTTATAGATCTACGTGAAAATTCGTTAATTATTGCACCCCTTGCGCTGCTTACTCCCCTTACACGATGCGCTATTGCTAGGGGGGGTATTCGACGATGAGGAATCCGATTCCGTGCTTTAATGATATTTACAAGCTTTCTACAGACTTTAATATATATCTCTCTTACTAGAAAATACTGCTCTTTATATTTTTATTAACGGTTCTTTTATAAATAATAAAGACCTTAGCTTCTAACTAGGCTATATAATCATCCTGGGCAATAAAAGAAAGGATAATAGTACCTCTAAATTCACCCTTAGAGAAAATATTATAATATATAGCTTAACTAAATCTAAGAGAGTTATAAGGAGTGCCTTAGCTTTTAAGCTATATAGGATAGTTTAAGGTGTTAATATTACCTATATAATAAGCACTATTTTAAATATTATTACCAACCGAATTAACAAGCTAAAAATCCTAATAATTATATACACTAACTCTTTCTTACTATATAAGTATATTATTAAGCTAGGGATAATAAAGGAAAAGAAGCTAATAATTAATATTATAGCTTTAAGGCAGTTATATAAAAGGAGGGAAGTAGCTAAAATATAGTAGATTAATAGCAATAATAATCCTGTAGATATAATAATAAAAGCTTTACTAAACAAAGCTCTCAAGACCTTTATAATAAAGAATAAAGCCTAAATCCATATAGAAGGATGGGTTAAAAGACCTGTTATAAGAATTACTGTAAGAGCCGCTTCCAGAGCTGCTAAAGATTAGGAAAAGTCCTAATTCCTTACTAAATTTAATAGCAAATTAAGCGCCTAATAAAGAGTTTAAATTCAATGAATTCAAACGCAATTATAAGCGCACGCTAAATTTAATAGGATTAAACGCAGGAATTACACTCTTTAGCTCCCCTCCCCCTATAATACTCTTTACCCCTATAACCATTCGGCCTGGACTAATAAAAGTCATTCATTTAGAGGATGTTTTTTGCTTTATTATTAGTTTATTAATATTTAATTATTAAGGCGTTTTATGTATTTTTTTAGAGCAATTCCTCTTCTTTAACAAAGAGAAAATTTATAAGTGTTAAAATCGCTTATATAGAGAATAAAAGGGGTATGCTGCATTAACTAGGAATTATAGGTTGCATACAAAATACACGCACTCTAATTAGCTAAATCACAGGTCATGTAACCTGGAGCTATAACGTGGCTATAATACTACACCTCTGCATTATAGCCTACTTTTCTTCCCTTTAGAATATATAATAAATTGATTATTAAACCCCCCCCCTTACATTTGTGCTACAGCATACTTGTAACCTGAGCGTTACTAACAGGTTATATATAGAGGTTATTATTTATAGTTTCTAATAATAATAATTAAAATACGTTAATTACTAATATGTACTAGCCTTTGCTATTCCGTATAGCAGCTTAATTACAACTATAATAATATCTAGCGGGTAAAGGTATATAATCTATATTAGAAGCTTTATAAGAATTATATAATTAAGCTTTATTTATAACTATATATATACTTAGGTAATATCCCTTAAGTAAGCCATAATGCCTTTTCTTTTTAATAATAAAGCAAGAGCAATAATAAGCCTCTAGCTAGCTCTTTAAATTATTAGTAACTATATAAGAATAACTTCTTTTCCTTAGTTACTATAGCCTTAGATAATATATTATAACTTTTTATATAAGGAGTTAGTTGCCTTACCTTTAATTTCTCTTACTATTTATAAGCTAAAGAGTTTTTTGCCTTTATGCCTTTATAGGTTAAATTTTACAAATTTAAATATATTCCTTACTAGTAAAGCATTAATTTCTACTTTTTTAAAGAGTTTAAAAGGTTCTCTAGGTATATTAATTTTTCCTTATATATAAAGGTTAATTATAAGTTAAAAATCAGCCTTTTCTTTCTTAGTAAGAAAAGCCTTTGCTTAAGGGTGTTTCCAGGGTCTTCCACGTCCTCTTTATAGTAGAGTTATTAGGTTATTAAGGGGGTTCTTATGTTTTTTATTATCTTAAACCAGGTCTTCCTTATAAACCAGGTCTTTCTTATAAGAAGATTTTACTTCTAGTAAGGTTATATATGGTTTAATAACTATGGACTGAAATTTTATAGGGCTATAAGATATCTTAATAATATAAGTCTCTCCTTCTATTAAGAAAAGCTTATAAGGGCTAGTTTATCTACCTTTTTTATAATAAACCTATATATTAGAATTTAAGGGAAGAGTATATATAAGCAGGGTTATTAGGCTATTATAGGTATTAAGAGCATTATGGACTTAGCGCTTTATAAGACTATGCCTTACTTTATCTATTACTTTTTAAAGTATCTTAGCTCTTTAGGCAATTATAAAGCTTAGAGGGGGATTATTTATTATTCTTAAATAGGTTCTAAAGACTAAGAGGGTAGGGATAAGGCTATTTAGACCAGTAGAGTTATTAACTACTTTAATAGTTATCTATAGTATTTGCTTTTTTAGGAGAAGACTATTAGCTTTAGTCTTAATAATATCATATGCTTTACAAAGAGGGGCATAATATTGCTTAAGTTTTCTAATACTATTATAAGCCTTAACAGGGACTTTGTTAATATTAATTAATAATAGTCGAGCTAAATGCCTAAATTCGCTAGAAGCAAAGTTTCTTTTAGTATTATAAACTATCTAGTTTAGGGGTCTAAGATATATATTAATTTAGCACTCTTTAAGGGCATTTTAAATATCTTAAGCTTTTTATTATTAGGGTTTAAAAAAGCAGGCAGCTTAAAATAATATTACTAAATCTATAACATATAAAAGCGG
Organism: Aciculosporium take MAFF-241224; assembly: GCA_000222935.2. Lineage (NCBI taxonomy): Eukaryota > Fungi > Ascomycota > Sordariomycetes > Hypocreales > Clavicipitaceae > Aciculosporium > Aciculosporium take. Next base: position 72,676 of record AFQZ01000018.1, on the reverse strand, counting down.
CTTTTTATTAATTTGTATAATATTAATAAGGACCTTATAGTTAAATTTAAGATTATTTTTAAAAGTAAACTTAAACCTACTTAGAGTTTTTGCATTTATCTGGCATAAATAGTAAGCATATGTGATTTTCCTTATATTAGCCTTATTAAATTCTTTACTAGCCCTAGTAAGAAGATTATTTAATTAGTTAATTAACAGATAACTAAATTAGTAATAAAGTTAATGGATTTTGGTTTTAAAAAGCATAAAGATAACAGGTTCTTATAAACTAGCTGTTTACTAAGAATATCCTTATTTCCTAATAATAGGTATTTTTTTATCTCTTTAGATTAAAAGATTCTTAAGATTATTAAGTTTAACACCTATTTTATCTATATTTATAATAAAATATAAAAACAGTGTAGCACTATTAAGCATATAAAAAGGTATTATACTAAAAATTATTAAAAGCTTTAAAATACTAGTAGAAGTTGTAGTAATAGCTCTAAAAGTAATGGTTATTTAGTTAAAAGAATGCTTAATTATAAGGTTCTTTATAATTTTTATTAGAGCATTAACTTAGCCTTAGCTAGCAGTTAAAATTCCTAATGCTTTTATATCCAGGAGTATACTGTGAAATATATCTGCTATATATCTTATATTTATAAGATATATATGTTATTAAGGTTGTTTATTAGTATTATAGTTATAAGGGTCTTTAAGAAATAAAGCATGTTTAAAAGCATTATCCTATAAGAAGTTTATAGTTAATGCTAAAAAGAGTAAGGGATTTAGTGCTTATATAAAGAATACTATAAAGGAAAGAGTATTATAAGCTTCTTTATTATCTGGTTTCTTTTTCTTATTAGTAGTAAGAAAAGCATAATTCTAAGCAGCTTTTTTATGCTTATCCTTATTACTATTATTAGTAGTAGTAAGTTAGGCTATTTTGCCTTTATAGGCCTGTAGAAATATATAGTATTAGCGTTTAGAAGGTGGTTTTTAGTGTTTTTTATTATTCTACTAAGTTACTTTTGCTTTCTTTTGCTTAAAGGTAGTATAGTTAGTTAACTAGTATTCTTCTTTATAGTAAATAAAGCATTTCTTTAAGCTTGCTCTAGCTTAAGGTTTTTTATAATAAGTAGCTTATAAATATTATTAGTCTATAAACATTACTATATTAGTGTTCTGGTCTATAGACCGGGCAATAAGGGCATTTAAATTATTAGTAGTTGTTAGTAACTAACTTATAGAGGGTAGTAGTATGTTTATTACTAAGAGATAATTTCAAAGATTACTAACAAATCCTTTAAAGGTTAGCATATTCCTAAATTTAATATTGTAGAAATTGTTATTATTTTCTATTGCTTATTGTACTTAATAAAGAAGAATTATATCTTGCTTAAGAGGGTTATAAAGGCTATTAAATATCTTTATAAGTTAGTTAAGAACGATTTCTAAGCATTTTAACTTGTTTTTTATTAGATATTTTATAATAATATAGCAAAGGCATAAATTAGTAAATTATATCTTATAAAAGCTCTTATTTTTAGGTGTTTTAAAGTAATTTCTAATGTTCTAAGTTATTTCTTTAAATAGGATTATCTTTGCTTTAAAGTACTTAAGAAAGTATATATAGGCTTTACCTTAAAGCATAATAGGGAAGGCTTTTAGGTAAAGTAAGGGGAAAACTCCTGCTTAAGAATATTTCTCTTTAAAATATAGTAACTTTTTGTTAATAAAGTTTTATATTTCTCTAGAATATTATTCTTCTTTCTAGTAAAGTCTCTTAAAAGTATTAAGGGCTTTTTAATTATTATTAGAAAGTGTTCCGGTTAGGGTTTGTAGTTCTGGTAGAGGGTTTTTAGTTAAATAAAAATCTTTATTATTAGAATCCTTATTATGAGAAAGTTTAAGTCGTTAAATCTCTTTTCCTTTCCTAGTTGCTTTTTCTAGTAAAGGTTTGTAATTTATATTAGGGTTAATATTTAAGATATTAATAAGATCTTTAGAGATATTTAATCTTAATTCTCTTACTGTCTTGATACTATTGTTATTAAGGTAATTACAAAGGGTATACTTAAGGTTGTTATTGCTTTTATTAAAAGTATCCTTAGTTTAATTTTTATAATCTTATTAGAAGTTAATAAGGAGGTTATGACCTTTTCCTTTATTAAGAATATAGTAGTTGATTATATATGTAATACGGTTATTAATCTGTTGTTTAGTAGCTGTATTAATATTAATATTATTAACTAACTTAGTCTAATTCTAGGATAGAATTAGATAGTATTTATAAAGTTTTTAAGGTAGAGTGCTCTTTAGAAGTTCTTTTCTATAAATATCCTTTTAAAGCTATTTATTAAAATTATCTATTTTTCCTTAGCTTAAAGATATTTTAGTGTTTTAGGTTAGGCTTTGTGTTTAGTACTAATTAAAGCAGTTAGTGTTAGTTCTCTGTAAATAATAATAAAGATCTGGTTTTAATTATAAATAAGTAATAGTTAATAATAAGGGAAAAGATCTATAAGAGTTAAGTCTTCTTATTATTATAAATAAGTAGCAAATGTTAATAATTAAAGAAATAATCCTTTAGTTAGCATAATATTAGAATTTCTTATAATTATATAAGTAAAATCATTTAAATAAGTCTCTTCTAAGTATAACCTAGTAAATCTATAGTTATTAGTAACTACTAATTAGTATTAGTAACGCACAGGTTATAAGTATGCTATAGTATAAATATAAGGGGGGGTAAAGTTAATAATTAATTCTATTTATCTAAGAAAGAGAGAAGAAGCAGGCTATAATACAAAGGTATAGTATTATAGCCACAGTACAGCCCCAGGTTATATAACCTGTAATTTAGCTAATTAGGGTGTGTGCATTTTGTATGCAATTTATAATTCCTGGTTAATGTAGCATATCCCTTCCATTATCCATATGAGCGATTCCGACATTAAGAGCTACTACTATAGGGTAAGTAGTAAAGGCTAATGAGGTTTAAGAAAAACCTAAATTATACTAGGATAATATCTTACTAAATATTAAAGATTATGCTAGTAAGAGTAATAATAATAACTATAGGGTTATAAGTGGCTTTTTAATGATAAGAGAGCAGGGGTTTTAAAAGAGATAGATTATCTTAATATAATTACTATAAGAATATAAAATAAATAAGGGCTAAGTTCTTAGTAATAGCACTATATAATCTCTTAAGTATACTAGTAAGTTTACTTATATTAGTATATTATTATTAGAGCAGAGTAATAATAAAGTTTAAAAGAGGTATAAATATAAACTAAGGATTAAAAGTTATATTTTAAGAAAATATAGTAAGGTTTATAATTATATATAATAAGAGTATAGTAATAGTATATTAATAAGTATTCTTAAGGTAGTATATAATATGTTTATAAATATAATAAAATTCTAAAGTTATAACTACTTATTTTACTTTTTGCTTATTTTAAGTAGAAATAATAAGTATATATATAGTAACTTTATAGTAAATAAGATTTTTTATTTTATAAATATAATAGTATAATTAAGGATTTAAATCTAAGAGTTTATAGTCTTATATATAAACTTAATAAGCTAATTAATATTTTTTATAAAACTTATAAGGACTTAGTATATATAAGATAGTTCCTTAAATACTAGTATTATAAATATAAGGTATATATTAATATTTTAACTTAATTATAAGGGCATACTCCTTATTACTAAAGTTTTTTATAATAATAGTATTTCCTATTATATTTAAATAAGTAAAATAAGTAGGATATTTATTAGTAGTAATATTTCAAGAAGTAGTTATAGTGAAATAAAAAATAAAATTAATTAAAATAAGAGTTAGAATAATAAAAAGGCTTTTAAGATAATAATAAGAGTTTATATATAAAATAAAAAACTATAATAAGGGTATAAAAAAGAGATATATTAAAGAAAAAAGATAGGAGTTTTATAAGGGAAAAAGACTTAATATTTATACTTAAAAAGGGATAAATACTTATATAAGTAATTTGTATAATAAGGGCAGGTATAACTATAAGTAATTTAGTTAATAATAAACTAATAGTAGTATAGACCTAATATTTTAGTATATTATAATTTATTTAGGTAATATTAATAGGTATAAGTATTAGAATTTAAGGAAAATTAATGTTAGGGTAGGTTTAAGGATCTTTATATATTATATGTATTAAGTAATTTAGTAAATAATAGTAAGAGCATATAAATAATAAATACACAAGCAATTTTAATTTAAAGTAATAAGAATATATAAGTTATAAATATATAATCTAAATAAGTTATAGACATAAGGTTAACCTAGAAATTAGTTATATATGTAATTATAGATAGTCTTTAGATAATTAAAGGACTAGGGTTAATAGAAGTCTAGTAATTTAATATACTAAATACTAGGAATTCCTAACTATACTTAACAGAATGGTGTATTATATTTAGTTATTTAAGGAAATAAGGACTTTATCTATTAGTTAAATATATTAAGATGCTAAGAAGGGGGCTATATAATGGATTTAAGCTAGAAGCTTGGATTTATATAGTTAAAAGCTTAAATCTATATAGTTAGAAGTATAGTTGTCTTATATAAGCTATATATAAGCAATTTAGGCCCTAAGTGGATATAAGACGGATATAAAAGTATATAGGTAGAGTTATAAGAATTAGACAGACCTTTTTTTTTTTTTTCTTATGAATATTATTCTTATTTAAGTCGCTAGTTCTGCAGTTGCTTACTAGGCCGGACTATAACAATAAGTTATTTAAGAAGTATTTCTAAGTATTCTAACTTATTTTTTATTAGATATTTTATAATAATATAGTAAAGGTATAGATTTATAAATTATATTTTATAAAAGCTTTTTTTTTAGTTATTTTAAAATAATTCTTAATATTCTAAGTTATTTTCTTAAATAGAATCATCTTTACTCTAAAGTATTTAAAGAAGTAAATATAAGCTTTACCTTAAAGTATAATAAGGAAAGCTTTTAAATGAAATAAGAGAAAGACTTTTATTTAAAAATATTTCTCTTAAAAATATAGTAATTTCTTATTAATTAAGTTATATACTTTTTTAGAATATTATTCTTTTTTTAATAAAGTCTCTTAAAAGTATTAAGAGCTTTTTAATTACTTTTAGAAATTATTCTTATTAGGTTTTATAGTTCTAGTTAAAGTTCTTTAGTTAATTAAAAGTCTTTATTATTATTATTATCCTTATTATTAAAAAGTTTTAGTTATTAAATCTTCTTTTTTTTTTAGTTAACTTTTCTTATAAAGGTTTATAATTCTTTAAAGGGTTAATATTTAAAATATTAATAAGATCTTTAGAAATATTTATTCTTATTCTTTTAGTAGTCTTAATACTATTATTATAAAGGTAATTATAAAGGGTATACTTAAGATTAATATAATTTTTTAAAAGTATCCTTAGTTTAATTTTTATAATCTTATTAAAAGTTAATAAGGAGATTATAACCTTTTTCTTAGTTAAGAATATAATAGTTAATTATATAAGTAATATAGTTATTAATTTATTGTTTAATAGCTATTTTTATGTTAATATTCTTAATTAATTTAGTTTAGTTTTAGGTTAAGAGTAAGTAATATTTATAAAGCTTTTAAAGAAGGGTACTTTTTAAAAGTCTTCTTTTATAAATATTTTATTAGAGTTATTTATTAATGATGGTTTCACAGGGTACGATATGCTGCAGCAATAACGCGGGGGAGGGTAACAAAGGTCTAATTTCTATTATGGTTATAATTATCTAAAGGGAAAAAAGAGGGGGATAATATAAAAGTATAGTGTTATAGCTATAGTACTACCCTAGGTTATATAATATAATAATCCAGCTAATTAGAGCATGTGTATTATGTATATAACTTATAATTCCCGGTTACTATTATGTATTTCTTCTATTCTCTAGATAAGTAATTCTAATACTTGCAAACTCTCTCTTTATTAAAAAAGAGAAATCGCTCTAAACACGTAAAAAATCCGTAAAAATTAACAAATAAGTAAAAATTAATAATGCTATAATACATAAGAAATATTACCTAAATGAATAACTTTTTCCTAGTCTAGAGCATTCTTAAAGTCCCTTAATTAATCGCGTTCAGATTTATTAAATTTAAACTCTTTATTGTGCGCTTGATTCCTTTTAAGCAGCTTTAGCTTTAATGCTTAATACTAGTCTTTTTACCTAACCTTTTACTTAGATTTAAGCCTTATTCTTAGTTATAAAGGTCTTAAGACTTCTATTTAGAGAGGCTTTTATTATTATATTAGTAAGGTTATTATAGCTATTTATCCATTAGATTTCCGCGATTTTCCTTTGCTTATATAACTGTTACAGCGCTATAATGTTAATTATAAGCCTTTTCTCCTTTATAGTGCCTAATTTAATAATATATTTATATAATAAAAACAAGTTAGTATATATTATAATCGGGATATTTAGCTTGTTTAATTAATTAGTAATAATTTTTAAAGTTATACTTATTATATAAGTAATATTAACTCCTTAGACTATTCTATATAGCTTTAATGCTAAGGCGCTTCTTATAACTCTTTTAAATTTTATAGAGCTATAGGTTATAATATTGCCTATAAGCGTGAATTTAGAGGCATTAATGTTCTTTTCCTTATTACTAAGAATGATTATATAGCTAAGTTATAAGCTAAGGTCTTTATTATTTACAAAGGAGCTATTAATAAAAACATAAAGGGAGGCATTTTCTAGTAAAAGAGGTATATATTAAAGTCTATAGCTCTGATTATTAATTTGCTATTTAAGCCTCTTATTAAGCTTTATTACATTATTAGGTTTTAGTTATTAACTTTAGGCAGTAATAGAAAGATTATAAGAGGCTTTAGGTTAACAGATAAGAGCAATATATATACCTTAAGCTCTCTGCTTAATATATTAAGCTTAATTATCCTAGTTAACTTCTAATAGCTTCTTTCCTTATGCCTTTTATTATAAGAGGAAGGTATTATTATTAGCTTTACTTAAAATACAACTATTAAATATTAATAGTGTTAATTTCTCTAGGTATTGCTTTAGCTTTGCAAGAAATCTAGTATTTTTCAACTTAACTTCTTTATAATTAAAGAATTTAGCATTGCTAAGGCCTAATGTGTTATTAGTCTGTATTTTGATAAGTTTAAAACAAGAGCTTTTCTTTAAGGGAATAAGAAGACATAGGTTATAAGTAAAAGTAATTATCTAAAGCTTTTAATAATAATAATTAAAATATATTAACTACTAATGTGTGCCTGCTTTTGCAATTCTATAAAGCAGCTTTATTATAACTATAATAACATTTAGCAGGTAAAGGTATGCAATCTATACTAAAAGCTTTATAAGAATTATGCAATTAAGCTTTATCTGTAACTATACATATGCTTAGGTAATATCCCTTAACTAAGCCATAATACCTTCTCTTTTTAATAATAAAGCAAGAGTAATAATAAGCCTCTAGCTAGCTCTTTAAATTATTAGGAACTGTATAAGAATAACCTTTTTTCTATAGTTACTATAGCCTTAAATAATATATTATGATTTTTTATATAAGGAATTAGTTGCTTTACCCTTAATTTTATATACTATTTATAAACTAAAAAGTCTTTTGCTTTTATACTTTTAAGAGTTAAATTAAATAAATTCAAACATATTTCTTACTAGTAAAGCGTTAATCTTAGCCTTGTTAGAGAGTTTAAATAGTTCTCTAGGCATAGAGATCTTTCTTTATATATAAAGGTTAATTATAAGTTAAAAATCAGCCTTTTCTTTCTCTATAAGAAAAGCTTTTAGTTAAGGGTATTTCTAAGGTCTTTTATGGCCTCTTTATAGTGGATTCATAGGGTCATTAGGGGGGGTCTTATAAATAATTTTATTAATCTTATTATTTTCCTAGTTTAGGTTGTTTAGGCCTAAGCGTTGCTCTTCTTAGGAAGTTAAAGCTATTCCTATAGCTTCCTTATTTTAAGCTTAGTTATTCTTATAAGAAGTCTTTACGTCTAGCAAAGTAATATATTATTATTCATATACGCTAGGTAGCTAGAGCCACTAACTAGTCCATCAACTAACTTCTTAATATAGGAAAAACCCTAAGATAGGGAGAAAACCCATATTCTTCTATATAGCTCCCGCTAAGCCTTTAGTATAAAGTCTTTATTATTTCTAACCATTAGTATAAGATATCTGCTAGTTCCCCAGAACTATAGATAATAATAAAAGTGTAGTTATGCTTTATATAAAAGGTTAGTATGTTAGTAAAAACCCCCTATAAGCACCTCCCCTCCTAGTCTGGCTCTTTCTCCTTTATTCTATTGTTTCCGTTGCCTCTGGTCCCTTTCTTAGCCTTGTTATTATGTATCTGCCACGCCTTACTAAGCTCCTCTGCTAACCTGTACTGCTAAAGTTACTTAGTTAAAAGCACTTACTTTATAATATTTAGTGCTAGCTTCTTGTTATTAAGCGCTGCCCTAAGTTCCTATAGATCTCTTATTATAGGTACTGCTAGAATTAGTCTTAGATGGTTATATTCTAAGCATAACAAGATAAGGTAGTAAATATCCTTATTTTCTCCCTAGTATTAACATATTAGTGAAGTTACCTTAGGTACTTGTCTGTTATAAAGGAAGGCATTTAGCCCTATTTTTTCTGTTTAAAGCTAAACTAGGGCTGTAGATTTATGCTTAAGTAGGTTATTATAAAGCTTTACTATCTTTTTTATGCTCTTAAAGTTAGGTTCCTTATTTACTGCTATTGCTTTTGCCTGTCCTCTTCTTACCTAAGCCTTATGCCTCTGCCGGATCTACTGTTTTTCCCACTCTCTTTCTAATTCCTATCTGGCTATAAGGCTACTAGGGAGGGGGGGGGGGGCATTAGGAAACGCCTTATAGTAATTACATTAGCGGCCTCTTCCTTAGCGTTATAGCTGTAATGCTATTAAATTACAGGCCTGCTGTATCTTCTTGCTTATACTACTATCCTTAAGTCTTTAGTAAAATTATTATTTAATATAATTAAGGTACAGATCTACTAGCAGTATTGCTGCTTCTGTCTCTAAGAGTGTTACTAGCGTTGCCTTATATGCCCTTATAACCTGCCTTAAGCATTTATTCTATTCCCTTATAAATGCCTTTACTACCCCCTATACTACCCCTTCTAGCTTACTACAGGTGTGGTATATCCTAGCTCTATAGGCTATTATGCTTTTTATTACCTATATATAAAGGGATCTTGCATACTCTAGTTAGCATCCCTATATAAACACAGCTAGTACTATAAGTGCTAACTTCTGCTGTAATAATTTAGTATTTACCTTCTCTATATAGGTTAACTAATAAAGCTTCTAGTAAATCTAAACCCCTAGGAATCGCGCTAATTATATTAGTTGTATTATTGCTCTTTTAAGTTAAATCATTGTTATAATCGCCTGCCTTCTCCTTATAAAGTGTATTAGCTTGCTCTTCCCTAGGTTAAACCTTAGCCTATACTCCTTTAACTACTTCTTATATATTCTCTAGGCTTTTTCTAGTTATACTTTTATCTTCTTTGCTGTTTTTCTATATGCTATAATGTTTATATTATTTAAGAACCCTAATATTAACATTAATTCCGTTACTACTAGTCTTTAATATAGTAGCATAATATAGAGCAGGAAGAGGATAGAAGACGCTAGCGACCCTTACGAAACCCTTATAATAACTTGGATTTCCTTAGTAATATATCCGTTAAACGCTAATTATACTCTCCTTTCTAACGTAAAGCCCTGTGCCTATCTGGCCATCCACCCTAGTAGTCCTAACTCCTTTATAGTACAGATTAATTATTTATAGCTAATAGTATTAAACGCCCTAGTAATATCTAGCTATAGTAATAATACTATCCCCTGGTAATGCCACGCTGTCCTTATAACCTCTTTTAGCATGCTTAGTGCTACCTCTGTTAATCTACTAGCCCTGTTGCCTATTTATATATCTAGTAGTATATAGCCTTCCTTTGCTATAATAGTAATCCTCCTTATAATAGCTCTTTTAATCACTTTGCTTATTATATTTAATAGTAATATTAGCCTCTACCCCCCTAGTTTGCTTAACTCCTTAGGGGACTTCCTAGGTTTATATAAAACTACTACCTTTACTTGTTAAAAGGAGGCCGGATAATATCCCAAACTATAGTAAGCATTTGCAAGGCATGTTAAACACAATATTAGGGCCGCTCTATATAGCTTAAGGAAACCTATTAGCAGCTTGTCTAGTCCTAGGGCTTTCTAACTTACTATATTCTTTATAACCTCTTTAATTTCCTCCTTTATAAACATAGGAACTACCTGATTATTATTATAATATCTTGTCCCCTCCTCTGCCTTTAGACTTAGAGCCCTAGCTATAGATAAAGGGAAGAACCTCTTTGCAAATGCCCTTGCCTTACCCTTATATATAACCTCTACTATCTCCTCCCTACTATTATCTCCTAGCTGGGTTAGTGGTAGGACCTGTTGCCTTTTAGGAGGAAGTCCACTCTATAGCCAGGCCTAATGCTCTAGGGTTTAAAGACTCCCTTTAGACCTGGATAACTTACTAACTGCTTATTACTAGCTACTTCTCTTCTATTTTAAGATAACACGATCTTGTTTTTTTATAGCTTCTGTTAAGGCCTGCCATGCTTCCTATGTCTGTTATTACTACTACTGCTTATTAGCACGTCTTACCTTTACTATTATATCCCTTACCCTTTTATTCTACTAAGGCTGTAGTTTATTGTGCCCTTAAGGTTGCTTAGGTGCTACTATATTAGCTATCTCTATAAGCTATTAGGTAAGCTACTGTGCATAGTTATTAATTTCTTACTAGTTATATAGCAGAAGCTCTAACTCCTTCTTTCTAAGCCTGTTTAAAGCCTTTACTATAATAAGGTTCTTGTCCGCTGTCCTCTAACCCCGGACTAACCCTAGGCTATTGCTTAATTCCTTGTTTGTCCTAATGCTAATAAGCTAGGGGTATATAGTTAGATCTGGCGATTTCTACTAGCCTAATGAATTTAACACTAATGTTATAGGTAGTTCACGCATAGTTAATAGTACTGTCCCTGCTGCTATGTTCTCTCCTTATTACTTCCCTAAACGGCATAGCTAGGCCAAGTTACTACCTTATTATGAATTCTAATATCTTATTATGCCCTAGAGATATTTGGCCAAATCTGTCCTATAAGGGGTAATGTTAGTTAAAGTCCCCTATAAATATACTCCGGCCCTTTGCCTGGGTATTAGCAAAGTGTTGTAAAGGCATCTGCTACTCCCTTTTATAAGCCGGGGAATAGATTTTATATATCTCTACTTTATATAGCTTAATACTGCACTAATCCTCCTCTCTCCCTATAGTTTAAAGTCCTATCTTAACCTTCTAGTATATATAAATTACTATTCTTCCGCTATATATTACTAATATATAGTGTCCTTAAGATAAATTTAGTAGTATACTAATATAGCCTCCTGGTTCCTAGATAGCTATTACCTTAGGGCTGACGTCATGCCCTAATACTAGATATACTAGATTGCTTTTCTTCTATGTATTCTAGTATATAACCTTAATTATATACTTTATTATATGCTTTAGAGCACCCTAGTTGGGCTGGCTCTGGTATTGTTTGGCCCTTTAGTCGGTTGTAAAAAGGCCAGCATTATGCCTTCCTTTACTAGTCTCTATCGTCCTAATCTTAGCTTATAGGTTTATCTTATAAAAGGGCCCCTTAGTTATATGCTCCTTTCTCTTAGCTACCTCTCTATTAGTCCCCTGGTTTCTTCTCCCTAATAACCCTTGCCTGTAGTAGCCGTTACAACCTCTGACTAATAGTTGCAAAAGAACAGCAGCCTTATAGCATAAGCCTTCCTAGCCTACTACTATTTCTTATTACTTACTAAGTATAGTTAAGACTATACTAAATATACCCTTGTATAATTTAGGCATTTCTCCTATACCTTACCTGTTAATGTTAGGCAAGTCCTCTCTCCCTTAGGGTGTTTTCTAGTAGTATACCTGCTGTATCTTGCTTCCTCCTTATAGTATCTGGTAATATATCTAATCTTATAGCAGTTATAATATTGCTTTAGGTAAATCATCTTATTATATAGCTTAGCGTTAAAAATCTCTGCTTAGTATACTATTCCCCTATAGTATAGTTAGTTTGCTGCCTTAGTGCCCTTAATACTAACTACTAATAGTGCCCTTATTACTGTTCTTCTTAGCTTTTATACTATTATTTTTACTATATTTAATTTATTCTCCTTTTTAATGTTCTTTCTTATATCCTTAATTATAATATGGTTTGTTAATTGTATTAGGAATCCCTTAATAATCACACTAAACATCTTCCTGTTTACTTCTGCCTTAAGTCTAAAGGCAACTCCTACTTAGGCCATGTTTTCCTTCTATTTCCTCCCTGCTTTTATAAATATAATAACTATGTCTTTACTTTATAATTAGTATGCTGCTACTGCCTCCTCTATACTAATAGCACTGTTTACTGCCTTTATAATCTCTTTTAGTAATCTGTTCCTAACTGCCTTGTTAATAGTGCTTCCTTTTACTAGTGCTTTCTAGTAATAGCAGGCTGGTATTACCATACCCTCTGTTTAGGCTAAAGGTATTATTATATTCTGCCCTATAACTCTGTAAGCTGTAATATTTACCTAAGTCCCCCTAACTACTAATCTAGTCCTATAAACAGCCTTTATTACCTTCTTAACTACCTTCTTAACTGTGGTTTCTACTCTACTACTAACTGCTTTTATAATTAAGGCCTATAGGCTTCTTATATTAGTTCTTGCTTAGGCTATCTCCCCTTCTATATTTATAGTAATTTATATAAAAGTTCTGATAAAAGCCTACACTTCTGTTATTTTTACTTTTAGGATAACTTTTATTATTAATTCCTTTAGTAATTTTATTTTATTCTTTAGTTTTTCCTATGCTGCTATTACTTTAGAATTCTCTCCTTAATATTATGTTTTTTTCTAAGTAGTGCCTTATTCTTTATTAGTTACAGATCTATGCAAAAATTTATTAATTATTACACCCTTTATACTACTTACTTCCCTTATATAATACACTATTACTAGGGGGGGTAATTAATAATAAAGAATCTAATTCTATGCTTCTTTTTTGTTTTAGGCGTAATACCGCGTCGTATCCGCGGTGTTGTCCCTCCTGCTATGCAAAGTAATATATAGTTTAATAACTATAGATTAAAACTTTATAGGTGTTGGTAACGCGCAGGTTATTATCCAATGCAGCTGCAACGAAGTAGTAAGGGGGGGGGGTGACAAAGTTAATAATCTATTCATATATATTCTAAAGGAAAGAGAAGCAGGCTATAATATAAAGGTATGGTATTATGGCCATATTATAGCCCTAGGTTACATAACCTATAATCTAGCTAATTAGAGTGCGTGCATTCTGTATATAACCTATAATTCCTAGTTAATATAGCATACCCCTTCTATTCTCTATATAAGCAATTCTAATACTTATAAATTCTCTCTTTATTAAAGAAGAGGAATTACTCTAAAAATGTATAAAAAACGCCTTAATAATTAAATATTAATAAACTAGTAATAAACTAGTAATAAAGCAAAAAACATCCTCTAAATAAATAACTTTTGTTAGTTTAGGCCAAATAGTTATAGGAGCAAGGAGTATTATAAGGGGGGGGGCAAAGAGTGTAATTCCTACGTTTAATCCTACTAAATTAGGCGCTTATAATTGCGTTTAAATTTATCGAATTTAAACTCTTTATTAGGCACTTAATTTACTGTTAACTTTAGTGAGAAATTAGGACTTTTCTATTCTTTAGCGGCTCTGGCGGCGGCTCTTATAGTTAAATCTGGCGAGAAATTAGGTCTTCCCTATTCTTTAGTAGCAGCTCTTATAGTAACTCTTGCAATAGGCCTTGTATATAAAGGTTAATTACAAGCTAAAAGTCGGCCTTTTGATTCTTAGTAAGAAAAGCCTTTGCTTAAGGGTGTTTCTAGGGTCTTTTATGTTCTCTTTATAATAGGGTTATTACTTTATTAGTTAGAGTTATAAGGTTAGGGGAATTCTTGTGATTTTCGTCTTAAGCCAGGGAATTCTTATAAATTTTATAAATTTTATAATTCTTATAAATTTTATAAAGTTTAACGTCTTCTTACCCTTGGCTTTTTAGGCCATAGCCTTGCCCTCCTTAGGAAATTAAGGATATTTCTATAGCTTTATTATCTTAAGCTAGGTCTTTCTTATTATAAAGTCTCTTAAGAGTATTAAGGTTTTTTTAATTATTTTTAGAAATTTTTCTTATTAGGTTTTGTAGTTCTGGTTAAGGGTCTTTAGTTAAATAAAAATCTTTCTTAGTTAATTTCTCTAATAAAGATTTATAATCTGTATTAGGGTTAATATTCAAAATATTAATAAGATCTTTAGAGACATTTAATCTTAATCCTCTGGTTATCTTAGCGCTATTATTATTAAGGTAATTGTAAAGGGTGTACCTAAGGTTATTATTACTTTTATTAAAAGCAGCATTAGTTTAATCTTTATAATCCTATTAGAAGTTAATAAGGAGGTTATAACCTTTTCCTTTATTAAGAATATAGCAGTAAATTATATATATAATATAGTTATTAATCTGTTGTTTAGTAGCTGTATTAATGTTAATATTTTTAACTAACTTAGTTTAATTCCAGGATAAAATTAGATAGTACTTATAGAGTTTTTAAGGAAGAGTGCTCTTTAGAAGTTCTCTTTTATAAATATCTTTTTAGAGTTGTTTATTAAAATTATTTATTTTTCCTTAGCTTAATAATATTTTTAGTGTTTTAGGTTAAGTTAAGCTTTATATTTAGTACTAATTAAAGCTATTAGCATTAGTTCTCTATAAATAATAGTAAAGATCTGGTTTTAATTATAAATAAGTAATAGTTAATAATAAGGGAAAAGATCTATAAGAGTTAAGTCTTCTTATAATTATAGACAATTACAGCCTTGGAGGAATTACGGAACACCGCGGATACGACGCGGTATTACGCCTAAAACGAAAAAGAAGCACAGAATCAGATTCCTTATTATTAATTACCCCCCCTAGTAATAGCGTATTATATAAGGGGAGTAAGCAGTGCAAGGGGTGTAATAATTAATGAATTTTCACGTGGATCTGCAACTAATAAAGGATAAGGCACTACCTAGGAAGAAATATAATATTAAGAAAAGAATCCTAAAGTAATAGTAGCATAGAAAAAACTAAAGAATAAAATAAAATTACTAAAGGAATTAATAATAAAAGTTATCCTAGAGGTAGAAATAATAGAAGTGTAGGCTTTTATTAGAACTTTTATATAAATTACTATAAATGCAGGAAGGGAGATAGCCTAAGCAAGAACTAACACGGAAGGCCTACAGGCCTTAATTATAAAAGCAGTTAGTAGTAGAGTAGAAACCATAGTTAAGAAGGCGGTTAAGGAGGTAATAAAGGCTGTTTATAGGACTAGATTAGTAGTTAGGGGGACTTAGGTAAATATTATGGCTTATAGAGTTATAGGGCAGAATATAACAATACCTTTGGCCTAAATAGAGGGTATAGTAATACTAGCCTGCTATTACCGGGAAGCACTAGTAAAGGAAAGCACTATTAGTAAGGCAGTTAGGAACAGATTGCTAGGAGAGATTATAAAGGCAGTAAATAGTGCTATTAGTATAGAGGAGGTAGTAGTAGCATACTAATTATAGAGTAGAGATATAGTTATTATGTTTATAAAAGCAGGGAGGAAATAAAAGGAAAACACAGCCTAGGTAGGAGTTACCTTTAGACCTAAGGCAGAAGTAAATAAGAAGATATTTAGTGTAATTATTAAGGGATTCCTAACACGATTAATAAACCATATTATAATTAAGGATATAAGGAAGAACATTAAAAAGGAGAATAGATTAAATATAGCAAAGATAACAGTATAAAAGCCAAGAGGAACAGTAACAAGGGCACTATTAGTGGTTAGTATTAAGGGCACTAAGGCAGCGAACCGATTATGCTATAGGGAAATAGTATACTAAGCAGAGATTTTTAATGCTAAGCTATATAATAAGATAATCCACCTAAAGTAATGTTATAACTACTATAAGATTAGACATATTGCTAAATACTATAAAGAGAAAGTAAAATGCAGTAGGTATGCTGCTAAAAAACACCCTAAGGGAGAGAGGACTTGCCTGATGTTAACAGGTAAGGTATGGGAGAGATGCCTAAATTGTGCAGGGGTATATCTAGTATGGTCTTAACTGTACTTAGTAAGTAATAAGAGATAGTAGCAGGCTAGGGAGGCTTATGCTATAAGGCTGCTGTTCTTTTGCAACTATTAGTTAGAGGTTACAATGGCTATTATAGGTAAGGGCTATTAGGGAGAAGAAACCAGGGGACTAATAAAAAGGCAGCTAAGAGAAAGGAGTATATAACTAAGGGGCCCTTTTGTAAGACAAACCTATAAGCTAAGATTAGGACGACAGAGACTGGCAGAGGAAGGCATAATGCTGGCCTTTTTATAGCTGACTAGAGGGCTAAACAATACCAGAGCCAGCCCAACCAGGGTGCTCTGAAGCACACAATAAAGTATATAATTAAGGTTATATACTGGAATACACAGAAGAAAAGCAATCTAGTATATCTAGCGTTAGGGCATAACGTTAGCCCTAAGGTAATAGCTATCTAGGAACCAGGAGGCTATAATAGTATACTGCTAAATCTATTTTAAGGACACTATATATTAGCAATATATAGTAAAAGAACGGCGATTTATATATACTAAAAGGTTAAGATAGGACTTTAGACTATAGGAAGGGGGGAGGATTAGTATAGTGTTAAGCTATGTAAAGTAGAGATATATAACATCTACTCTCTGGCTTATAAAAGGGAGTGGCAAACGCCTTTATAATACTTTGCTAATACCTAGGCAAAGGGCCGGAGTGTGTTTATAGGGGACTTTAACTAATATTACCCCTTATAGGACAGATTTAGCCGAACATCTCTAGGGCATAATAAGATATTAGAATTTATAACGAGGTGGCAACTTAGCCTAGCTATACCGTTTGGGGAAGTAATAAGGAGAGAACATAGCAGCAGGGATAGCACTATTAACCATACATGGACCACCCACAACGTTAGTATTAAATTCATCGGGCTAGTGGAAATCGCCAGATCCAACTATATGCCCCAGCTTATTAGCATTAGGACAAATAAGGAATTAAGTAATAGCCCAGGGTTAGTCCGGGGTTAGAGAACAGCAGATAAAAACCTTATTATAGCAGAGGCTTTAAACAGGCTTAGAAAGAAGGGGTTAGAGCTTCTGCTATATAACTAATAAGAAATTAATAACTATGCGTAGTGGCTTACTTAATAGCTTACAGAGATAGCTAATATAGTAGCACCTAAGCGACCTTAAGGGCATAGTAAACTATAGCCTTAGTAGAATAAAAGGGTAAGGGACGTAATAGTAGAGGCAAGACGTGCTAATAGGCAGTGGCAGTAACAACAGACGCAGGAAGTATAGCAGGCCTTAATAGAAGCTATAAAAAAACAAAATTATATTATCTTAAAGGAGAAGAGAAGTAGCTAGCAATAAGTAGTTAGTAAGTTATCTAGGTTTAAAGGGAGTCTTTAGACCCTAGAGCGTTAGGCCTGGCTATAGAGTGGACTTTCTCCTAAAAGGCAACAGGTCCTACCACTAACCCGGCCAGGAGATGATAGTAGGGAGGAGATAGTAGAGGTTATACATAAGGGTAAGGCAAGGGTATTTACAGAGAGGTTCTTTCCTCTATCTATGGCTAGGGCTTTAGGTCCGGAGGCAGAGGAGGGGATAAGATACTATAACAATAATTAGGCAGTTCCTGTGTTTATAAAGAAGGAAATTAAAAAGATTATAAAGAATATAGTAAGTTAGAAAGCCTTAGGACTAGACAAGCTGCTAATAGGTTTCCTTAAGCTATGCAGAGCGGCCCTAATATTGTGTTTAACACGCCTTGTAAATGCTTGCTATAGCTTAGGATATTATCCGGCCTCCTTCTGACGAGCGAAGGTAATAGTTCTATATAAACCTAGGAAGTCCCCTAAGGAGTTAGGCAGACCGGGGGGGTAGAGGCCGATATTGCTGTTAAACACGATAGGTAAAGTGATTAAGGGAGCTATTATAAGGAGGATTACTATTATAGTAAAGGAAGGCTATATACTGCTGGATATATAAATGGGCAACAGGGCTGGCAGATTAATGGAGATAGTACTAAGCACGCTAAAAGAGGTTATAAGAACGGCGTGGCATTACTAGGGAATAGCATTATTACTATAGCTAGATATTACTAGGGCATTTAACACTATTAGCTATAAATAATTAATCTGCACTATAAAGGAGTTAGGATTGCTAGGGTAAATAGCCAGATAGGCACAAGGCTTTACATTAGAAAGGAGAGCATAATTAGCGTTTGACGGATGTATTACTAAGGAAATCCAAGTCACTGCAGGGGTTCTGCAAGGGTTGCTAGCGTCTCCTATCCTCTTTCTGCTTTATATTACGCTACTATATTAAAGACTAGCAGCAGCGGAATTAATATTAATGTTAGGGTTCTTAGATAATATAAACATTATAGTATATAGAAAAACAGTAAAGGAGATAAAAGTATAACTAGAAAGAGCTTAGAGAATATATAAGGAGTGGTTAAAGGAGTATAGGCTAAGGTTTAACCCAGGAAAGAGCAAGCTAATGTACTTTATAAGGAAGAGGCAGGCGATTATAATAATAATCTAACTTAGAAGAGCAATAATACAACCGATATAATTAGCATAATTCCTAGGGGTTTGGATTTACTAGAAGCTTTATTAGTTAACCTATATAGAGAAAGTAAATACCAAATTGTTACAGCAGAAATTAGCGCTTATAGTACTAGCTGTGTTTACATAGGGATGCTAACTAGAGTGTGCAAGATCCCTTTATATACAGGTAATATAAAGCATAATAGCCTATAGAGCTGGGATATACCACACCTATAGTAAGCCAGAAGGGGTAGTACAGGGGGTAGTAAAGGCATTTATAAGAGAACAGAATAAATGCTTAAGGCAGGTTATAGGGGCATATAAGGTAATACTAGTAATACTCTTAGAGATAAAAGCAGTAGTACTGCTAGTAGATCTGTACCTTAATTATGTTAAATAATGATTCTACTAAAGACTTAAGGATAGTAGCATAGGCAAGAAAATATAGCAGGCCTGTAATTTAATAGCATTACAGCTACGACGCTAAGGAAGAGGCCGCCGACGTAATCGCTATAAGGCGTTTCCTAATGCCCCCCCCCCCCCTCCCTAGCAGCCTTATAGCTAGATAGGAATTAGAGAGGGAGTAGGAAAAACAGTGGATCTAGCAGAGGCATAAGGCTTAGGTA
The DNA here is from genome assembly GCA_000222935.2 of Aciculosporium take MAFF-241224. Taxonomy (NCBI): domain Eukaryota; kingdom Fungi; phylum Ascomycota; class Sordariomycetes; order Hypocreales; family Clavicipitaceae; genus Aciculosporium; species Aciculosporium take. The sequence goes on along the minus strand of AFQZ01000018.1, from coordinate 53,208 downwards.
AGAAGAAAACGGGCAAAAGTAATAGTAATAAATAAGGAACCTAACTTTAAGAGCATAAAAAAGATAGTAAAGCTCTATAATAGCCTGCTTAAGCATAAATCTACAGCCCTAGTTTAGCTTTAAACGGAAAAAATAAGGCTAAATGCCTTCCTTTATAACAGACAGGTGCCTAAGGTAACTTCACTAATATGCTAATACTAGGGAGGAGATAAGGATATCTACTACCTTATCCTGTTATGCTTAGAATATAACCATCTAAGACTGATTCCAGCGGTGCCTATAATAAGAGATCTACAGGAACTTAGGGCAGTGCTTAATAATAAGAAGCTAGCACTAAATATCGTAAAGTGGGTGCTTTTGACTAGGCGACTTTAGCAGTACAGGTTAGTGGAGGAGCTTAGTAAGGCGTGGCAGATACGTAATAATAAGGCTAAGAAAGGGACCAGAGGCAATAGAAACAACAGGATAGAGAAGGAAGAGCCGGACTAGAAGGGGAGGTGCTTATAGGGGGTTTTTACTAACATACTAACCTTTTATATAAAGCACAACCACACTTCTGTTATTATCTGCAGTTCCGGGGAACTGGCAGATATCTTATACTAATAGTTAGAAACAATAAAGACTTTATATTAGAGGCTTAGCGGGAGCTATATAGAAGAATATGGGTTTTCTCCCCTATCTTAGGGTTTTTCCTATATTAAGAAGTTAGTTGATGAACTAGTTAGTGGCTCTAGCTACCTAGCGTACATGAATAATAATAATAATAATAATTATAGACAATTTAATAGTTAATAATTTAAAGAAATAATCCTTTAGTTAACATAATATTAGAATTTCTTATAGTTACATAAGTAAAAGTATTTAAACAAGTCTCTTCTATGTGTAACCTAGTAAATCTATGGTTATTAGTAACTACTAATTAGTATTAGTAATATACAGGTTACTATCTAATATAGTTATAATAAAGTAGTAAGGGAGGGGGGTAATAAAGTTAATAATCTATTTATATATATTCTAAAGGAAAGAGAAGTAGGCTATAATATGGAGGTATAGTATTATGGCCATGTTATAGCCCTAGGTCATATAACCTGTAATCTAGCTAATTAGAGTATGTGTATTCTGTGTGTAACCCACAATTCCTGGTCAATGCGGCATACCCCTTCTATCCTCCATACGAGCGATTCCAACAATAGGGCTATAAGGTATCTTAATAATATAAGTCTCTCCTTTTATTAAAAAAAGCTTATATAAGCTAGTTTATCTACCTTTCTTATAATAAACTTATACATTAGAGTTTAAGGGAAGATTATATATTAATAGGGTTATTAGACTATTTTAAGTATTAAGGGTATTATTAACTTAATGCCTTATAAGACTACATTTTGCTTTATTTATTACTTTCTAAAGTATCTTAGCTCTTTATATAACTATAAAGCTTAGAGGGGAATTATTTATTATCCTTAAATAGGTTTTAAAGACTAAAAGGGTAGGAATAAGGCCATTTAGGCTAGCAGAGTTATTAACTGCTTTAATAGCTATTTAAAGTATTTGCTCTTTTAAGAGAAGACTATAAGCTTTAGTCTTAATAATATTATATACTCTTTAAAAAGGGGCATAATATTACTTAAGTTTTCTAATGCTATTATATGCTTTAATAGGGACTTTATTAATATTAATTAATAATAGTTAAGCTAAATGCCTAAATTCACTAAAAGTAAAGTTTCTTTTAATATTATAAACTATCTAGTCTAGGGGTTTAAGATATGTATTAATTTAATATTTTTTAAGTGTATTTTAGATATCTTAAGCTTTTTATTATTAGGGTCTAAGAAAGCAAGCAGCTTAAAATAAAGTTACTAAGTTAATAATATAAAGAACAGGCTTCTTATTAATTTATATAATATTAATAAGGACCTTATAGTTAAATTTAAGATTATCTTTAAGAGTAAACTTAAATTTACTAAGAGCCTTAGTATTTATCTGGCATTAGTAATAGGCATGTGTGATCTTTCCTATATTAGCTTTATTAAAATCTTTACTATCTTTAGTAAGAAGGTTATATAGTTACTTGATTAAAGGGTAACTAAATTAATAATAAAGTTAGTAAATTTCTGCTTTTAAGAGTATAAAGACAGCAGGTTCTTAGGAACTAATTATTTACTAAGGATATTCTTATTTTTAAATAATAAGTACTTTTTTTCTCTTTAAATAAAAAGGTTCTTAAGATTATTAAGTTTAATACCTATTTTATTTATATTTATAATAGAATATAGGAAAGGTATAGTACTATTAAGAATATAAAAAGAAATTATACTAAAGATTATAAAAAGCTTTAAAATACTATTTAAGGTCGTACTTTTAGCACTAAAGTTAATAGTTCTCTTGTTACGTGGTGGTATCGTCACATAGTCGGTTGGAAGCAACCGTAAAGCTGTTATTAACGTTATTATAAAGGGGTCATTAAACGCACCTATATATACTACTATTAAGTCATATAGTTAAGTGCATTCTGTGTAAGTTATTATTATTAAGTCTTACTAGCTATATAACAAATCCGTCCTATATAGGTAGGGATCTGATATTATAGATTATCCTGTAATAAGTACCCCTCCCTTAAAGATAACTATCCCGGTTATTCTCTAGATTTATTTAAGCTAGTATTAATAAAGAAAACTTTTATTTATAAAAGAAAGCAATTTAATCTATAAAGTATCCTCCCTATATTAGTCTGGTTACAGCTAATCTGCTAGAAATATTACTTAATACTAGTAAATAACCTAATAATAACCACTTATTAAATTTAAAGATAAATAAACATTTTAGTCTAAGCAAAATAAACTATAATAAAAGGAAATTCAATCTAGGTAGTATAAACCTATTAACTATAGTTAGATCTATCCTAGTTATACTTGGATATCCACTTCTTAAAGTCCTTATCTGCATAAGCCTTATAAATTTATACTATAATTTATTAGTAAAAATATAAATTATAGAATATCTCTATCTACTTGTGTTATTATAGCTATAAGTAGCTTATTAGAGAGTAACTATTTATTACTAGTAACCTCTAGTTATATGCTTTTAAGAGTTGCTATATTATAAGTAATTCTCTTGTTTATAGTATTATAGTTATATTACAATAATACTACTAACTTTAGACTATAATAATAACTTACACAAGAAAATAAAAAAGACTTAGATTAAACTAAAAATAAAATGTTATGCCTCTAAAGACCTAGTAGACTAATAAAAGGAAGCTATATAAAGGGGAAAGAGTTAGTCTATAGGAATAGAGGCTCTTCTCTTAAATATAAGAGAAATAGCCTATGCCCTTTCTTAAGGTATATTAAATATCTTAAGTTATCCTCTGCTTTTAACCTTATATATAAAGGTCCTTTATATATTCAAACCAGGTATATTATAGGTAATTCCATAAAGGTTATTAGGGCATTGTTACTTTTAGGCAGAAGACGGCTACTAGTTATACAAATTTATTCTTACTAAAGGTAAATTTTCCTATATTTAAGCTATATAATACAGTAACTATAAGAGAAGCAATAGTCCTCTAGATATAACTTTTCCTGTAATTAATCTATCTGCTAAGATGCCTTTTATAATATAGCTAAACCTTTAATCTAAGCTATACGTTTTGTAATTAAATATTAATTTGCCTAGAGCTATGCAATATATAGAGACTACTTTTAATATTAAATAGCGTAATATATTAGTAAAATTTTAGTTCTTATACTACTATATAAGGGTCTGCTATTTATCTAATGTCTTATCTAATTTCACGTTCTTAGTTATAGATTCTGTTATTATTTTCTGCCTTTTTATAGCACTGCTAATATTATGCTTATTTTTAGAAGGTGTCTTTTATTTTACCTTTTTTAGTAATAACTTAGTTAAGCTTATATTTAATATAGTTACCTTTATTACTCCTATAGCCAACCTTATTCTTTTACTAGCTAGCAAATTTAGTTTAACTAGGCTAGTTAGCTTCTTATTTTATATAAAGGAGGTTATCTTTCTAGCTATAGATTCTAGTAAAGGCATTTAAGAAATAGGCCTAATAGTCTTTATACTCCTAGCCTTATCCTCTAGTATTATTACTCTAGCTAAAGTTATTATAATTTACTTATTAATAATCTTAAAACTAGCTTTTATTATACTAAAAGCCTTCTTATAAGCCTTAATATTCCCTTTAATTATATTAGTTTTATCTTTAAGTTTACTAAATTATATATTAATAGCTTAGTTTACTAGCCTTAACTCTATCTTTTTTAAAATAGTCTTTCTAGCTATTACTTTACTTATTAGCTTATATTATTTAGCTAAACCTTAGATTAGATTCCTCTAGTCTGCTAGTTCCTTCTTTAGTATATTAGTATCCTATTAAGTAGTTATAGTTTTATGCTCTTTACTAGCATTAATAATTACTTATTAAAAACCTATGCTTAAGAGATTAACCTGTCTTATAGTAGCTAAGGCCCTAGCTATAAAGCTATTAATACCTCCTAACTTATTATAATATCTAGCTATAAGCACTTTCTCTTTTAATAGTAATCCTAGTTACTACTCTTTAAATCTAGCTTAGTTATTTATTTATCTACTATTAAGGAAACATACTATTACCTGCTTAATATAGTATTTAATATTCTAAATAACTAGGGTATTAGCTAGGTATTTAGTTTTCTTCTGCCTGTTATTATTAGCCGCTAGAATTAATTCCTTAATGAGGAAAATCTATTATATTACTTTAATCTATAGTGCGTATATAGAGTCTGTCTTTATAATAGAAAATTTATTTCTATTAATTTACACCCCTTAGGCTATAAAATCTTTAGAGTAGGTATAAATAGTATTTATTATGCTTTATATACTATCTCTAGCTTAATATTACTATATTCTAAAAGGCTTTAGTTTTATATTACCTCTTGTAAATAACTTTATTTCTTAGTACTAATAGTATATATTTATATAGCTAAAACAGCAAATTAGCTTACTAAAGTCTAGTTCCCCTAATTTATCCTATATTTTTTATATAGTTATAAGAGAATCTTAACTTAAATTACTAATAGGGATCCCTTTAGTTATAAGGGTATTAGTAATTATCTTACCCTTTCTTATACTTTAAATATACTTTACTACTATTTATCCTCTAGGATTAAGCATTTCTCTAGATATATTAATATTAGAAATATTATTCTTATAGTTTATATTTACTCTAAAGTCCTTATCCTTATCCTTAGCTATAGTCTCTATATAGTATTAATAGGTAGTTATTAGGTTAGCATATGCCTTTTCTCTCTGCTTATTTTCTTATAAAGCCTTAGCTATTTAGTTATAAAGGATAGAAATAGCGTTCTTAGTTACTCTTACCTTATTCCCTTTTAGAAATAGCTTTACTAACTTAGTCCTTATTATTTGCTTTTTTTTATAAAATAGCAAAAACTTAACTAAAATATTAGGATTAAAATCCTTTATATAAAACTTATTTTCTGTATTTCTTATAATATATATTAAAATTATCTAAGAAAGGGTAATAATAATTAAAAAATAAAATAAAATAAAATAAAAACTTAAAGTATATAATAGTTAAAAGCAAGAATAAAAGGTTAAAAAATAAAGAAAAATAAGAAAAACTATTATATTAAAAGGTATAAATAAGAGGTTAAGTAAAAAGTAAAGTGAAATTATAAGTAGTATTATAGGGAAAATAGGGTTATATGTTTCTATCTATAGTAATTACATAGGGTCCTATAGGATATTAAATTCTGCTAACCTTAAGGCATTATTAGCACTCTTGCCTTATAAGCCCCTTTTTCTTATACTTTTTATTTTAGTTAATTAGATACTCCTTTAAATATTTATTTATTAACTTTAATATATTTACCTTTATCTTGCTTTTATTAATCTACTAATTATCTTTAGTAGTATATTCTTTTTATCTTATAAGGTAAGCTACCTTAGGGCTTTATCCCTTAGTATAATAGATTTTTACCTTATATAAAATAATTTACTTAATCTCCTAGTAATTAGCTTTACTACTCCCTTTTAAATTAATTAGTAAAGAGGGTGTTTTCTTCCTATTAAAAGGATTTTTACCTTAGTGCAGTTTTTATATATATATAATTAATACTACTAAATATACCTTTAAGGTTAATAGAAATTTAAGTTAGTATAATAAAGGATTTACGTTTTTAAGAACCTTATATAGTCCTGCTTTCTATAGTAATTATTTCTTTTTTAGCTTTTCTAGAAGCTAGTATCCTTTATATAGTTATAAGTACACTATATCTCTAACGTTAATATCTACTAGGTTATACTAAGAATTATATTTAATTTTAGATAGGGCAGTAGTAGTAGTTATTATAAGTTAAGCCTCTTTCTAATAAAGCTTATAAAGTATCTTTAAGTTCTCTTCCCTTAGCTATAAGTTAGAAATTACTTACTTTAGAAGAAGGTTAATAAGGTTTAGCAGTTTAAGCCTATATAATAACTTATTAGGCAACTAGTTAATTACTATAGCCACTGTATTTTTAAGATAATACTATAAAGCTAGAAGGATTAATACCTATAGTACTGTTAGATTTATTGTAATATAATAGTAAATAGCTATTATTACTGTTTAATTCTTCTGTTTAGCTACTCTATTTATTTATAGGTAATAGGCAGTTTCTATTAAGTATTTAACTCCTAGCTTAGTAAATATTACTTACTAAACCTTAGAAATAAATTTAGGGTCCCTATTACTAACTATTTACCTTAGTAGTCCTTAGTCTGTAATATATAAAGCTTAAAGAAGTAGTTCTGCTTATATAAATACTAAATATATTATATTCCCTAGGATTAAGAGGGTTTTCTTACTAAATAGATAGTTTACTAAGTAAAGGGAATTATACTTTAAGTATCCTTTTATAGCCTATATAGTGTTTACTAAGTTTACCTTTAGTATATTAGTAATAAAGTCTAGAGAAATTATATAAAAAGGCATTAGTTTTAACTATAAAGGTCTTATTTTTCTGGTTATTCTATCCCTTAATATAGAGTTCTCTTAATAAGTTATATAATATACTATATACTCCTGGATTTACTTTAATATCTTTAGAAAATAAATGCTATATAGACCTTTTATTATTCTGCTAATTCTAAAGTAGTAATAGTTATTATATATAGTTCTTAGTATAGTTTTAATATAGCTACTTAGAATATATAGTAATTTAAGCCCTTTTCTATCCTTATAATAAAGTAGGCCCTTATTTATAAGGTCCTAGCTATAGAGTAGAATTTATAGTTAGTTCCGTCCTTACTTTAGCTGCTTTTACTAGAAATCCTTAATGCTCTTAATTATCTAATAATATTATAGGTTAAATTTATACCCTGCTAATATCTCCTTTTTTAATAAGTTATTTATTATAGCTATTACCTAATAATTCTAATAAAAGTACACACAGGCATTTAATTTATTGTATATACTATAGTTTATAGCCTTATAATAGCTAACCTTTACTAGAAGTTGTAACAAGGCATTAGATATAATATTAAGAATTCCTAGTATATAAGTTACCTATAATTTAAACTATAATAAATAATTTACTATCTTAGCTAATTTTAGGTTAGCCTTGTTAAGGTTTATTATAGCTAAAGAGGTATATTTAATAATTCCTTTAGTAGGTATATAGTTAGTTAGGATATTAACTAAATAACAGTTAAATTAAGCTATTTTTTATAGTTTCCATATTACCTAAGTAATTACAGCTACCTCTGCCTTAGTTAATTTATACTACTTCTTAGCTATAAATATTAAATAAGAAAGGAAAAGGATCAGGTAAAGTTTTATAGCTATAATATCCTTACTAGGTATACCTTTTCTATCCTATTTCTTATATAATTAGAAAGTATATAAACTAAAACCTTTTTTATAAGCATTAATCTTAAAGAATAAAGGTTACTCTAGATTATAGTACTATAGTAGTATTTTCTTATAAAGTATGGTTTTTAGTGCTTTAAAGGCCGCTTCCTTATTTTTTATAGGAATAAAGGATTTTTCTTATACCTTTCTCTTGTATACCTGCTTTAAAGCTCCTACTAGTAACTTGTTATATTTATAAAGTTCATATATAAGTACTATCTTTTAGGTTTATAATAGTTAGATTTATAAGTTAAACTAAGGGATTTCTGCTCTAAGGAATCTTACTATACTAATAAAGGTTTCTAAGGTTAATACGTTATAAGAAATTTCCATTTACTAGAATGACTTAATCCTGTTATTTATATTAATAATTCCATTAGCATTAAATATAAATCTGAGAAGTTAAATTAAATAATATCTAATAAAAGACTTAGTTACTATAATATATACCTTATTTTCCTCTAGGACTCTTAAGACTATCTTAAGGTATTTAAAATAATCCTTAAGGGTGTTAAAAAAGATAATAATATTATTAATATAAACACAAATAAAACTTTAGTACGGTTAGAAAATGCAATCCATAAATTGTTATACAAAGGCTAGCAAATCCTTATACCCTATTAATGCAACTTATAATGCTTCTAGCTCTTTTTTAGAGATTACTACTACATGATTCTAGTATTCTTTTTATACTAAAAGCTAGTAAAAAAAACCTATTATATTAAAAATTAATTTCTACTCTTTACTATAAGTATCCTGCATAATATTGCCTTAGTCTAGCAATAGATATACATTTAGTATAGTAATATTATTAAGAGGTCTAGCGTTTATAATAACTTAACCTTTCTTAGTTTTCTTTATATCTCTCTAAATAATAAAGCCAGGGTAGGCCACTAGTACTAGTTTTATTAACTAAAACATCTAGCCTGCTAGGTATATAGCATTATAGACTTTAGTAAATTTCTCCTAGTCTTTATACCTAAGAGGGTACTTCCTTACTAGCTTAACCTAATTCTACCAGCTATTAATAAAGTTAACTCTTATTTTATCTTCTTTTAGCATTAGTACTACTCCTTTATTATAATAAATATTATACTTATTAGTTAGATCTTATAACTTAATAGCCGCTTCTGGATTAATATTAGTAATTTGCACTCTAAAATTATTCTTAATAAAAGGTATATCCTTCAGGTAAGATACTCTATATAATAAAATACCTTTATTAATAACTTTAGGATTTAGGTTATTATTAAATTTTTCTAGACTCTCTTTTGTCTTTTCTGTCTTAATATCTTTACTAAAAAATACTATATACTAGTAAATATCCAGAATAGTAAAATTTAAATTAAGGCTTATAGCTACCTTAAGTTAACCTACTTTACTATTCTACTTAATCCATATAGCCCTATTAGAGTTATTTACTACTAGCATTCTTTTCTCATCTCCCTGGTTAAGAATATTATTTAGGAAGACAGAATTAGAAGATATAATGTAATAAATACTAGTTTTCTCTTTACTAGGAAGATCTTTTTATATTACTAGTACTTAATATATTAAATTTAGTAAAATTATAACATTATATACTACTATTACTTTTTAAGCTAATATATAGTAAGCATTTTAAAACATCTATTCTAGTACTATTATATTATATACTAACATAAAAACCAACCTTAAATTAACAAAATTAATTTTTACTTTAAAGCTATAAAAGAAACTTATGCTAATTAATAATTTTAGTCCTAGATTTAGTATAATATCTATAGTTACTATAAAGTAGCCTTAGATGTTTTTTCCTCTTATAATTCCTAGAATATAAAAGTTAAAAGTAGCCCTTTTTATAATAATAAAGGCTAAAGCTACTTCTGTTACTAGTTTTAGGTCTTACTTCTCCTACTTTATATTTATTTTATATTACTAAAGCTACTATTTATTAGCTAAAATTAATAATATTCTAGTGTCTATACAGATTATATAGTTAGATCCTTTATTATAGAATTAAATCAGCATTTTAAGAAAGGTATTTATTAACTTTCTTCTCTTAATATTAATCTCCTATAGTCTAGATACTGCCTTAATTACCTAGTTTTCTTATAAACCTTTTATTAAAATTAGCTTATTTAAACTCTAAGTTATAGTATCTTATATAATATTAACTCTAGTTATAAAAGCTTTAATAATTTCCTTCTCTTCCTTAGGCTCTTCCTGCCTTCTTCTGTTAAGAGCCTTTATTTTACTAGTCTTTATAGTTAAAGAGGTAGGATTCTCCTAGTCTAAGTCTCCCTTCTTTATTATATAAAAAGCACTAATAAAATGAAATTTAACCTCCCCTTCTTTAGAGTTATAGTTAAACATTAGGTATGCTTTACTACCTTTTATAGTAAAGTATATATTTATAAAGTTAGACTTATTATATTTATTATCTTTAAATAGACTTCCTTCTTTAGCTAAATAGTATTTAAAGTCTGCTAAATATTACTCCTACTTTCTAGTATTAGAGTTATTATCTAGAACTATAACTTTATAAAGTTCCTAGTTTAAACGCTCCTATTACCTAAATTATCTTAAGCAGAATCAATCCCCTTAGTAAGGGTTCTATTACTCTTTAGATTAATTCCCTTCTTAATCTTCCTCTAAGAATCTCTTTTTTCCTTTATTATCTCCTTAAGATTTATCTTCTTAGCTATAGGCCCTGCCTTTCTTAGTTTAAGAGTCTGCTTTTTTCTTTATAAGGTCCTCTTTTTTAACTTTTAATTAGTATAGTTTATTATTATTATGCCACTAGGACCTTTAAGGTTAATTTTAGTCCTATTATGGTTTATTCTAATAAACCTATTTTTAGTATAGAACTAGTAGCCTTCTTTAGTCTCCCTAATTATAATTTCTTAGGCTGCTTAATCTCTTTTTAATATATATATAATAGGGAACGCCGACACCGCGGATACGATGCGGTATTACGCCTAAAATAAAAAAGAGGCACAGAATCAGATTTCTTATTATTAATTACCCCCCCTAGTAATAGCATATTATATAAGGAAAGTAAGTAATATAAGGGGTATAATAATTAATAAATTTTTATATAAATCTATAACTAATAAAAGATAAGGTACTACCTAGGAAGAAATATAGTATTAAGAAAAGAATTCTAAAGTAATAATAATATACAAAAAATTAAAAAATAAAATAAAATTACTAAAGAAATTAATAATAAAAGTTATTTTAAAGATAAAAATAATAAAAGTATAGGCTTTTATTAGATTTATTATATAAATTACTATAAATATAGGTAAGGAGATAGCCTAAATAAGAACTAGTATAAAAGGCCTATAAGCTTTAATTATAAAAGCAGTTAATAGTAAGGTAGAAACTATAGTTAAAAAGGTAGTTAAAGAGGTAATAAAGGCTATTTGTAGGACTAAAATAATAGTTAGAGGGACTTAAGTAATTATTATAGCTTATAGAGTTATAGGGTAAAATATAATAATCCCTTTAGCTTAAATAGAGAGTATAGTAATATTAGCCTACTACTACTAAAAAGTAATAGTAAAAGTGCTGGTTTCACAGGGTGTGATTGCTGCAGCAATAACAGGGGGGTAACAAAGGTCTAATGTCTATATTCTTGTAATTATCTAAAGGGAAAAAAGGGGGACAATGCAGAAGTATAGTGTTATAGCCATAGTACTGCCCTAGGTTATATAACATAGTAATCCAGCCAATTAGGGCATACGCATTATGCATATAACCCACAATTCCCGGTTACTATTATATATCCCTTCTATCCTTAAGACAAGTAATTCCAATACTTACAAACTCTCTCTTTATTAAAAAAGAGGAATCGCTCTAAAACACTAAATAAATGACTTTTCCCTAGTTTAAAGCATCCTTAAAGTCCCTTAATTAATTGCATTTAAATTCATCGAATTTGAACTCTTTATTACGCACTTAAGCAGCTTTAGCTTTAATGCTTAATACCGGTCTCTTTACCTAACCTTCTACTTAAATCTAAGCCTCATTCTTAGTCACAAAGGTCTTAAGGCTTCTATTTAGGGAAGCCTTTATTATCGCATTAGCAAGGTTATTATAGCCATTTATTTATTGGATTTCCGCGATTTCCCTTTGCTTATATAACTGTTACAGCACTATAATATTAATTATAAGCCTTTTCTCCTTTGTAGTGCCTAACTTAATAATATACTCATATAATAAAAAAGAGTTAGTGCATATTATAATCAGAATGTTCAGCTTGTTCAATTAATTAGTAATAATCCTTAAAGTTGTACTTATTACATAAGCAATATCGACTTCTTAGACCATTCCATACAGCTCTAATGCTAAGGCGCTCCTTATAACTCTTTTAGATTTCATAGAGCTATAGGTTATAATATTGCCTATAAGCGTAAATTCAGAGGTATTAACGTTCCTTTCCTTATTCCCGAGAATAATTATATAGCTGATTTGCAAGCTAAGGTCTTTGTTATTAGTAAAGGAGCCATCAATAAAAACATAAAGGGAGGCATTTTCTAGTAAGAGAGGCACATAGTAAAGTCCATAAGTCTGATTATCAATTTACTACTTAAGCCTCTTATTAAGCTTTGTTATATTATTAGGTTCTGGTTGTTAACTTTAGGTAGTAACAGAAAGATCGTAAGAGGCTTCGGGTTAGCAGATAAGAGTAATATATATACCTCGAGCCCTCTGCTTAACATATTAAGCTTAATTATCCTAGTTGACTTCTAACAACTTCTTTCCTTATGCCTTTTATTATAGGAAGAAGATATTATTATTAGCTTTGCTTAAAATACAACTATTAAACATTAATAGTATTGATTTCTCTAGGCGTTGCTTTGGCTTTGCAAGAAATCCGGCATTTTTTAATTTAACTTCTTCATAATCGAAGAATTTAGTATTACTAAGGCCTAATGTGTTATCAGTCTGCATTCTAATAAGTCTAAAATAAGAGCTTTCCTTTAAAGAAATAGGTAGACATAGGTTGTAGGTAGAAGTAATTATCTAGAGTTTTTAGTAATAATAATTAAAATATGTTAACTACTAATGCGTGCCTGCTTTTGCTATTCCATATAGCGGCTTTATTATAACTATAATGACATCTAGCGGGTAGAGGTGTGCAATTTATGCTGGAAGCTTTATAAGAATCATGCAATTAAGCTTTGTCTGTAATTGCACATATGCTTAGGTAATATCCCTTAACTAAGCCATAATGCCTTCTCTTTTTAGTAATAGAGCAAGAGCAACGATAAGCCTCTGGCTAGCTCTTTAAATCATCGGGGACTATATAAGAATAACCTCTTTCCTATGGTCGCTATAGCCTTAAATAACATATCGCGATTTTTCATATAGGGAATTGGTTGCTTTGCCCTTAATCTTACGCACTATTTATAAACTAAAGAGTCTCTTGTTTTTATGCTTTTAAGGGTTAAATTAAATAAATTCAAATATATTTCTTACTAGTAGAGCGTTAATCTTGGCCTTGTTAGAGAGTTTAAATGGTTTTCCAGGCGTGGTTATTTTTCCTTGTTGTTACGGGATAATCCACAATGTCGGATCCCACATATATAGGACAGATTCATCTAATAGCTAGTAAAGAATAACAACAACCTTACACAATGCACTTGACTATATAACTTAATAACAGTATATATAGGTGCGTTTAATGACCCCTTTATAATAACGTTAATGACAGCTTTACAGTTGCTTCCAACTAACTACGTGACGAACCCACCACGTAACAACTGGTAGTAATTACTTACGTCCTTTGTGCAAGGTTTTAACTAAAAATTAAGGACTTACTGCTTTTAGTTAGTAAGACGTATTGAGTTGAATTACTAAATTACTAGGTCCTGACCGGCAAGGCTGTAATAGCTAAAGAGTTAGGGTTACTGTTATTAATAAGCAAGGTAGTGTGCTAAAACGTTAGATTTACTACCTATAGCAAGGCTATAAGCCAAGAGGTAAGAAGGATTTAACAGAACTTATGTCTAAATTAACAAGTTAGCGCTAGGAATTAGACAACCACTAATCGCGCATTACAACTATTACTAAGGGAGAGCTTTACTGTGTTTACAAGCTTTGTAAATACCTTAAGCAAAATCCTAACCCTCTTAGTCCTAGGGGAAGACCGGTAACTACTAATAACAAGGTTAAGGACCTTTTCTGCCTAGGAAGTTATGAATTCTAAGAAGGAAAGCTTTACTAGACTGCAGAACTGCTATAACTAGTTAACCTAGTTCCTATACATTACTTGTACTTTAGGGAAGAACTGATTCTAGCATAAAAAACGCTAAAAAAGGCTAAGAAGGAAGGGCTTCTTAAACTATTAGCAACTAAACCTAAGGTAACATTATTAAGGATTAAAACCACCCTGCCTAGGACTACACCTCTCTTAGAACCAGAGACTTTAACAGCTATAACACCCCTTAAAGAGCCAGAAACCTTGCTTATTGTTGCACCCGTTAAAGAACCAGAGGCTTCTTAACTCACAAAACCATTAAGCGTTAGGGACATTATTCTAACTACGGTTTCTAGTTCTAATCCAGACAATAACCCTAAGGAGACCTTAGGAGGCAACAGGATATAAGAAACAGCTTTATCCAGTAGGAGATAACAGAAACGACTAGCTATTATTATATAACTTACATTACTACTAAAGCAGAATCTAGTATCCAGCAAAGAATCCGCAGGAAGCAATAAGTTAGTCTACTATAAGTCTTTTACCTATATAGACTTTTAGAATAACAAAGACTACAGAGAAACAGGGAACCTTATTATGTTAATACGTACAGAAGGGTTCGCAATACCTAAAGATTTAACTAACCCAGATAAGACAATAAATAAGACTATATAAGGGGTAGAAGGTCCGCTAACAACAGAGAATCCTGTTATGCCTAAAAGAGAGGAAGAGCGGTTAGCTAGAAAGTTGTAATCTCCTAGGGACCTATAACCCCCTAGAACTAGCAAGGGGAGATAAGTACGCCGGGATTCGACGGATACTGAGGAACCGTTTAATATTATAGCAGGGCACGAGCCAGAACCCGAAACCGAGAACACTATTAGCAACACCTTGGCTTATAAAATCCTGTAAAGCATTAAGGAAGCAGCTAAAATACAGGAGAAAGTGTGTAAAGTGATAAGGGAGATGTAGAAGTTATAGATATAAATTAAAGAAAACCTTGCTCACCCTGTGGAAACCGACTTCTAATAACAGATAATAGAAACCTAAGATAATATCTTAAACACTCTAGTCGGCCTTACTTTGCAAATAAGGGAGTCGAACTGAATTATAACGGCCTCTATGGACCGGATGTAGGCAGGTCGCCAGGACCAACAGTTAAACACAGCGCCAATTACGCAGGAACCGTTTAAACTAATAATAACAGGAGCTAACATAACTTAGTAACCAAACCCTTAGCAGACCGGACCTACCCTACTAGAGCAAATTAGTTAGAATTCCGGTTAGTAAAGGGGTAAAACGACGGTTATAATACCTAAGCTGACAAAGTTTTAAGATTACCTAATTAAGACAAGCGACTTAAGAGAAGCAATAGGGTTTGCATAAGGTCACGCTAGTACTAGCAAATCTCACCAACCAGAAGTAATAGACCTCTTACTGCATAATTAGGATTCACCTAAATTGCAACAGGAGTTTAAATATACGAGTTATTCTAATAACACTAGGACCTCTTTTGACCCACCTTGCGCAGTTTTAAACTAAGCTTAACGGTTTCCTCTAGTAAAGAGATATAAGTCTTTATAATAAGTAGGATTTCTATAGCATAAACTAACTACTAGACAAGGAGGCGCTTCATTAAATCCTTAGGTAATGATGTTAGCACCCTAATAAGGTTTTCCCCCTAGGGATGTATAAACCTTTAGTCTACTAAACGTTGGATAAGGAGGCGCTCCTCTAAATCCTTAAGTAACAATATCAGCACCTTAACAAGGTTATCCGTCAGGGGACGTGCAAAATTATGCCCTACTAATAACAGAATACTAGTAGTAAAGATAAGACTCTAAGGAGCACGGAGGTTATAAACAAAGGGAGACATACTATACTAGCACTTAATAATACTAATACTCCTAGTTACTGCCATATCCACCTACACAATAAGGTAACGGGTATGTAAAAGGACCTTCTAGAAACGGCAATATAGGACGACATATGAATCCACCTCTAACTTTCCTATAATAAGGAAGTAAATACAGCTACAAAGCGGATGGTTATGGCAACAGAGCGGGTGGTTATGGAGATAGTCACCGCTATACTAAAGAGCCTTATAATAACTAGCTAAGCTAAACACCAGAATACTAGGAACAGGATACCTTCTAACCAGGACGTAATCTAGGACGGGATTCTAAGCCTAGAAGGGCTCCTAGAGAGGAAGGGTTAGCAAGTTTAACCTGGAAGATCTAGGACATTGGACTTCTGGACCTAAAACCAGATGTAGTGGACATAGGTAATAAATTCATCTTGTACAAAGGAAAAACCGCTGTTTTTTTGGACCCTAAGCTTTAGATTTAGGCAGTAAAAGAGTACCTATCTAGAGTACTACTAAACCAGAAGGAGGTGTTACTTCGTAATATCTAGCAACTATTCTATAGAGAAGTAATGACCTAGTACTAATAATACCTAGACAAATCCAAAAAGGAACGGATTTTCGCCAGCATTAATAGTGTTATTAAGGTGGTATAAGAAGAATTCCACATAAGGACAGAAGATGTAGCAATAAAGCTTAAGCAGGCTAAGTATACCTAAGAAGATGTTATAAATAGCGTCTCTATTTAGGACTTTATAGCCTGAATCTTTTAGTATGCTAGAGCAAACGGAAAGACAACGGATCTGTAGCTTCTGGTGTGCTTTAGGATAAAATTATATCCTAAGCTAAAGAAGCTGTGCCCAGATCCAACTAAGGGCATAAAGCGCAATAAATACCTTAATATAGTAGACGGAAAACACTGCGATTTATATTAAGAAATTAAGGAGCAATAGAAGTCCTATTACTAGAAAAAGACTAAAGGAACGGTAAAAGCCTACCTTTATAATAATAAATCCTTAGACTTAAATGAATCTAAGGGTAAAAGAGTAAAGGCCTACTAGAATCGCCATTACGAGGACTATGACCAGAGGAGAGGAGACCGTTTCTAATAGGTTAACTTTTAATAATAATATCCCTACTGCATGCGCATTAGAAAGAGATTAAGCGGCCTAAGGGATTATAACCAGGGAGACTAAAGAAGGCTACTAGTCCCGTACTAGGAATAGGTTTATTAGAATAAACTACAATAGGACCAGGATTGACCTTAAAGGTCCTGGTGGCATAATAATAACAGACCACGCTAACTAAAAGTCAGAAAAGAGGACCTTATAAAGAAGGAAGCAGACCCTTAAACTAAGGAAGGCAGGGCCTATAGCTAAGAAGACTAATCTTAGGGAGATAACAGAGGAAAAGAGAGATCCTTAAAGGAAGAAGATTAGGGAGGGAATTGATCTAAAGAGCAATAAAACCCTTACTAAGGGGATCGATTCCGCCTAAGATAATTTAGGCAATAGGAGCGTCCGAACCGGGAACCCTATAAAGTTATAGTTCTGGATAATAATTCCGATGCTAGAGAGCAGGAGCAGTATTTAGCAGACTCTGGATATTATTTAGCCGGAGAAGGAAGTCTGTTAGAGGATAATAGACATAATAAGTCTAACTTTGTAGATATGTACTTTACTATAGAAGGTAGTAAAGCATACCTAATGTTTAACTATAACTCTAACAAAGGGGAGGTTAAATCTAATTTTATTAGCGCTTTCTATGTAGTAGAGGAGGGAGACTTAGACTAGGAGAATCCTACCTCTTTAACCGCAAAGACTAGCAAAATAAAGGCTCTTAACGGAAGAAGGCAGGAAGAGCCTAAGGAAGAGAAGGAAATTGTTAAAGCTTTTGCAACTAGAGTTAATGTTACATAAGACACCGCACTAAGGCAAAGATCCCTTTAGCAGGGAGGAAACACCCCCTCTACCGATTAATCTCGAAGGGAGCGGCAAAGCCGATCACTAGGAAATTAAGCGGATTATCTTACATAAGGTGAAAATCTACTGCACTAAGGGACAAAGCCCTAAGGTAGCTTACCTTATAAGATGGAAAGGATATACTGCTAAAGACAACTAGTAGATTAATGAAAGCGAGATGGAGGTAAACGCGTTAGAGTTAATGAATGAATATCTGAAGGAGCATCTAATCAACTGGGATGAGGAGTATAGGAAGAAGGGGCTTACGAGGCAGGAAGGCTAACAACGCCTCGAGGTCAGCAGGATCCAACATCCTGCAGGACCCCACGTGATCGCTATGGCGGAAGACACGTGACCCCTTTTGCCCTATAACACCACTTATGATTTCATTTCACTTCTCACTCAACCTCTTATCCGCACCTTTTAACACCCTAGATTTCCCGTTTTTTTCTTCATTTTTCAACCTTCGATTCCTGATTTCGACTATTATGCACTCCGAGTTATTTTATCTTTTCGACCTTTTATTATTGTTTTCGTGTGTTAACGGACTCTTATTGTTATTTTTCTGTTTATATGCTTATAACTACTCGCTTACCACTCACCTAAGACTGCTTACCCTAAGCATTTTCTTTTATATTCCAGACAATCTTTCTTGTATTACTATACACTACCTTATACTTATTATAAGAACTCAACCACTGTCCTTTAAACATGACTACCCCAGAAGAGCGTTATTAGGAACACAAGGCGGCAACCGTGCTAAACACTTTGTTTAACGTAGGTAATATAATATAAGGAGCCGACTTATATAATAACAATAAGGACTCTAACATCGAATTTATTAGCTTAATAGCACACTAAGGGATTAAAACCTCTTCTAGCTGTATAGGAACCGGAGCAAGATCTATAAGCACTTCTACTATTCTAGGCTAACTAAATAAACTTAATTTTACCTTAATAGTTAGTTGTTTTGGATCTGCTAGGGAATGCTACTAGTTCCTAAAGAAGGCAACTAATTTAGATTCGTTTAGGATATAGCAACACTAGGCTAGTAATGGCATTTAAACCACAGAAGAAGCTATTTACACTTATTCTAAAGATTTCGCAATATAAGGAGCTGAAATTAATAAGGATATAATTTTTATAGTAAAGACTAACGTAATATACCTACTATAAATCAATGTCCTACGTTAGATCTTTAGGATAAATAACTCCATTCTAGCCAATAAACGCTATAAGAATGGTAAATGCCTAGCTAACACGCCTGTTATCTATAATATTAAAATCCGCATTAAACGGGCTGCTATAAGTTTTATTAACAGAGGACAGGCCAGCAATGCTGCTAGATCTGGAGATTAGCAGCTAGGACTGCTATTAAAGGAAGAAGTCCTTATAGTATAATACTACAATAAGTTAGGTAGTATAAACAGGTCCATTGCTAGAGCCCTTGCCATAATTAGAAGAACGGACTTACTATCCGTATATAGTTAGAGCATAGGAGTACACACAAACCAGGCATAAGAATTAATAACTAGGGAACAAAATATAACTGCTCTAAAGAAGGAGCTGGCAAACTAACGAAATTTAATCTAAGGCCTAGCTATATAATATAGTATAATAAGCAAGGCTACTGCAGAAAAGTTAATTCTAGACAAAGCCAAGGTAATGCATATAGACCGGGAACATAAACATTAGATTATAATTCTTAAAAACTGCCTTAGCAAAGTTAAGGAGATAGCTAATGCTATTACTACCGTGGTTAATAAGGTAAACACTAACATGGCGGCCTTAGACTAGTTTACCTAAGAAGTAGCATATAATGTTAGGAAGCTATAAGACGTAGGTAAAAGGACTACCCTAAGCGAGCCAGGCTTAAAGACACCTCTGCTAAAAGGCATAATATTAAGAAAAGGAGTTACGCTAGCAAGGCTAAGGCCTGCTTAGTTTACTATAGGAGGATCTCTGTCTTGCAATACTAGTGTTAATATTACTAAATAGGCCTCGGGACCTGCCCGCAAGACAATACTAATAATAGTGTAGTCCGGCAAGGGTCTACTAAATCTAAGCATTAAGGCTGGGGATCTAAGGACGCCAGACAAAAGACTAGTTGCTAGTAATAGCCCTTAAGAGGATAATAGCACTAAACGACAACGAATAACAGACCTAGGGCTCACGGATAATGAAGCCGTAATATCTACTAATATATGGCAAAAATTGGTTACAGACTGTTAAGGACATTGCTTTAGGAATGGCAGGGATAGTTTGGCTTAGGAAGGTTTTCTTTTGTTTTCCTTTGTTTTATTATTCTCTGCAGTTAAAAAGAGGATTGTTATAGATTGGCTATTTTATTTTGTTTGTTTTCTATTCTTAGCACCTAATGTAGGATGCCTATAGTTTAATTTCTCTTTGTTATTTCTGCTACTAGCTATGCTGGACCCTACGGGATAACCAGGACGGTTATCTTTAAAGGAGGGGCACTTGTTATGGGATAATCCACAATGTCGGATCCCACATATATAGGACAGATTCATCTGATAGCTAGTGAAGAATAACAACAACCTTACACAATGCACTTGACTATATAACTTGATAACAGTATATACAGGTGCGTTTAATGACCCCTTTATGATAACGTTAATGACAGCTTTACGGTTGCTTCCAACCGACTACGTGACGAACCCACCACGTAACACTTGTACACAGAGGTTAATTATAAGTTAAAAATCTGCCTTTTCTTTCTCTGTAAGAAAAGCTTCTAGTTAAGGGTATTTCCAAGGTCTTCCACGGCCTCTTTATATTAGATTCATAGGGTTATTAGGGGGAGTCTCATGGACAATTTCATTAGGGGAAGTCTTATGAACAATTTTATCAGGGGGAGTCTTGTGAATAATCTTATTAATCTTAGTGTTTTCCTAGTCTGGGTTGTTTAGGCATAGGCCTTGCCCTTCTTAGGAGGTTAAAGCTATTTCTATAGCTTCCTTATTTTAAGCTTAGTTATTCTTATAAAAAGTCTCTGCTTCTAGTAAAGTAATGTATGGCTTAATAACTATAGATTGAAACTTTATAGGGCTGTAAGGCATTTTAATAATACAAGTCTCTCCTTCTATTAAAAGAAGCTTGTATAGGCTAGTCCATTTACCTTTCTTATAATAAACTTGTATATCAGAGTTTAAGGGGAGATTATGTATTAGTAGGGTTATTAGGCCATTTTAAGTGTTAAGGGCATTATTAACTTAACGCCTTATAAGGCTGTGCCTTGCTTTATCTATTACTTTTTAAAGCATCTTAGCTCTTTAAGCGACTTTAAGGCTTAGGGGAGAATTATTTATTATCCTTAGATATATTCTAAAGACTAAAAGGGTTAGGATAAGGCCATTTAGGCTGGCAGAGTCGTTAACTGCTTTAACAGCCATCTAAAGCATCTGCTCTTTTAAGAGAAGACCATAAGCTTTAGTCTTAATAATATTATACGCTCTTTAAAGAAGGGCATGATATCACTTAAGTTTTCCGATGCTATTATGTGCTTTAACGGGGACTTTATTAATATTAATTAATAATAGTTAAGCTAAATGCCTGAATTCGCTAGAAGCAAAGTTTCTTCCAGCATTATAGACTATCTAGTCTAGGGGACCAAGATATATATTAATCTAATATTCCTTAAGGGCATTCTAGATATCTTAAGCTTTCTGTTGTTAGGGTCTAAGAAAGCAAGCAGCTTAAAATGAAGTTGCTAAGTTAATAACATAAAGGACAGGCTTTTCATTAATTTACATAATGTTAACAAGGACCTTATAGTTAAATTCAAGATTATCTTTAAGAGTAAACTTAAATCTACTTAGAGCCTTAGCGTTCATCTGACATTAGTAACAGGCGTGTGTGATTTTTCCTATGTTAGCTCTATTAAAATCTTCACTAGCCTTAGCAAGAAGGTTATGTAGTTAGTTAATTAAAGGGTGGCTAAATTAACAATAAAGTTAGCAAATTTCTGCTTTTAAGAGCATAAAGACAGCAGGTTCTTAGGAACTAATTATCTACTAAGGATATCCCTATTTTCTAATAATAGGTACTTTCTTTTCTCCTTAAATAAGGAGGTTCTTAAGATTATTAAGCTTAACACCTATTTTATCTATATTTATAATAAAATATAGGAAAGGCATGGCACTATTAAGAACATAAAAAGAAATTATACTAAAGATTATAGGAAGCTTTAAAATGCCATTTAAGGTCGTACTTCCGGCACTAAAGTTGATGGTTCTCTAGTCAGAAGAAGGCTTAATTATAAGGTCTGTTATAAGGCATATTAAGGCTTTAACTTAACCTTAGCCAGTAGTTGAAATTCCGGCTGCTCTAGTATCTAGGAGGATACCGTAAAACGTTTCTATAGTATATTATAAATCTACAAGAAATACCTGCTTTTGTGTAGTTTTATTAGTATTACGGTTATAAGGGTCTTTAATAAATAACGCGTGTTTAAAGGCGTTATCTTATAGGAAATTCACGGTTAAGGCAGAAAAGAGAGAGGGATTAGGTGCTTGTATAAAGAAAGTCATAAACGTAAGGGTTTCTTATGCTTTTCTATCGCTTTATGCTTTTTCTTCTTTAGAGGCAATAAATACTACATTCTAGGCAGCTTTTTTATATTTATCCTTATCCCTGCTATTCAGGGGTAATAACTCTTTGTCTTTACCTTTAAATACTTATAAGAATACGTGAAATTAGCGTTCAGAAGGAGGGGATTTATGCCTTTAGTTACTCCACTAAGTTTCTTTTGCTTTCTTTTGTTTAGAGATAGAATGGTTAGTTAACTAACATCCTTCTTTATAATAAATAAAGCATTTCTTAGATCCAGCTTTATTTTAGGGTCAGAAAGCTCGTAAATATTGTTAATTAGTAAACAAGACCATGTTAGTGCTTAGGGTAGTGTTTTAAGGTTAATACTTGCTTTCTCTTGTAATCTATTAGCTTGTGGATGATTTCAAAACAGGTTCTATTATATCTTTCGTTATAAGGCAGCAGCGAATATCACTAACTATGCCTTTATAGGTATTGGTTCGGATGTAGGTTATCTGGTTAAATTCAGGGCTATCTTAAACAGATATTTCCAGTTAGCGCCTAAGGATTATATCTTTCTTAAAGGGGGGGTAAAGACTATTAAATAGGTCTAAGAGCTATTGAATTATTAATTCTAAATATTTAAGTTTAGTCTTTATTAGATTTTCAGCTATAATACAATAAAACTTTATCTCTTAAAATCATGTTTAGTAGAATTTTTAATTTTCTTTAGTCTTAAAGTTTTCCTTTATTTACTTAGTTATTATATTAAATAAAATAAGTCTTCTGCTAAATTTCTTAAGGTAATACTTATAGGCATTGCCTATAAGCATTATTAATAGTGCAAACAGGTATAACTTAGGCGAAATTCCTTGTGCTATGTAGATATCCTTAAAGATTAGGACTTTAGGATACATAAAGTTAAAAAGTGCTCTAGAATACTTATTTTCCTTATTATAAACTCTAGTAAGAGAGTTTAAGGCTTTTTAGTCTATATTAGTAATTTCCTTTAATATAGTTTGTTATTTTAGGGGAGAGGGGATTGTTATTTTTATTATTATTTCTTTAGTAGGAGGGTTAGGAGGGTTAGGGGGAGGTGAGGTTATTATTAATATTAACGTGTTAATAGTATTGTTTCCTGTCAGGAGCTTTCCATTAGGAAAGAAGATAGAATTATCCATACTGACTAAATTAGCAAGTATATAGTTAATTAGTCTTTGCGATCCTTCTTACATATTAATTCCTTAATCTTAAAGAATATCTTAAAGTACTTATCGGACCTTAGGGGTAATCTTCTCGAAAATATTGGCATTTTATCCTTTAAAGTCTTCTTAGTATGTAAACAGAAACCTAGTACCTTACTAGTTATTAGATTTGTACTAGTCAATATAGTAGGTAAATTTGTCATAGAGTTCGGAAGTTATAGCTTTTTTAGGGTTAATTTGTTTATTAGCTTTAGCCTATTTCTTTATAAAGTAGTTAGAATACTTTTAGAGTTTTACAGAAAGGGAGTCTTAAATGGGTTAATTAGCTCTAGTAGTAGAAGTTAAAGCTATTTTTAGTGTTTTCTCTGTAATAGACAGTAAAGAAGATACTTTAATTATAAACTAGTAATAAGTTAATAATAAGGGGTAAATTCTACAAAGAAACTTTCTTAATAATTATAAATAAGTAGTAAAAGTTAATAATAATAAAAAAAGTTGCTTTTAGATAGCACAAACAACGGATTCTGCGTAATTAAGTGAATAAGTGCATTATATTAAAAGTTTGTCTCTTTTGTTAATTCCTGGCTAATCTATAGTTATAACAACCACTAATTAGTGCTAGTTTTATAGGGTGTAATTACTATAGTAATAACAGAGGGGTAACAAAGGTCTAATGTTTATATTCTTATAATTATCTAAAGGGAAAAGAAGGGGACAATATAGAAGTATAGTGTTATAGCTATAGTACTGCCCTAGGTCACATGACATAGTAATCCAGCTAATCAGGGCACGCATATCGTGCATATGACCCACAATTCCCGGTCACTATCGTGTATCCCTTCCATCCTTAAGACGAGCAATTCCAACAAAAAGAAAATATTATTAGTAAGGCAGTTAAGAATAAATTACTAAGGGAGATTATAAAGGTAGTAAATAGTACTATTAGTATAAAGAAGACAATAGTAGCATACTAATTATAAAGTAGAGATATAGTTATTATATTTACTAAAGCAGGGAGGAAATAGAAGGAAAACATAGCCTAAATAAGAGTTGCCTTTAGACCTAAGGCAGAAGTAAATAGAAAGATATTTAGTATAATTATTAAGGGATTCCTAATATAATTAATAAACCATATTATAACTAAGGATATAAGGAAGAATATTAAAAAGGAGAATAGTTTAAATATAGTAAAGATAATAATATAAAAGCTAAAGGGAATAGTAATAAGGGCACTACTAGTGGTTAGTATTAAGGACACTAAGGCAGTAAACTGCTTATACTATAGGGAAATAGTATACTAAGTAGAGATTTTTAATACTAAGCTATATAATAAAATAATCTACTTAAAGTAATATTATAACTACTATAAGATTAAATATATTACTAGGTACTATAAAGAGAAAGTAAAATATAGCAGGTATATTACTGGAAAATACCCTAAGAAAGAAAGGACTTACTTAATATTAATAAGTAAGGTATAAAAGAAATACTTAAATTATATAGGGGTATATTTAGTATAGTCTTAGCTATATTTAATAAGTAATAATAAATAGCAGCAGGCTAGGGATGCTTATGCTATAAGGCCATTATTCTTCTGTAGCTATTAGTTAGAGATTATAATAACTACTATAAGTAAGGGTTATTATAAAAGAAAGACTAGGGGACTAATAAAGAGACAGCTAAGAGAAAGGAGTATATAACTAAAGGGCCTATTTATAAGATAAACCTATAAGCTATAATTAGAATAGCAGAGACTAGTAGAGAAAGGCATAATACTAGCCTTTTTATAACTAACTAAAGGGCAAAACAATACTAAAGCTAGCCTAACTAGGGTGCTCTAAAGCATATAATAGAGTATATAATTAAGATTATATACTAGAATATATAGAAGAAAAGTAATTAGTATATTTAGTATTAGGGCATAGTATTAGCCCTAAGGTAATAGCTATTTAGGAATTAGAAGGTTATAATAGTATACTACTAAATTTATCTTAAGGGTATTATATATTAGTAATATATAGCAGAAGAATAGTAATTTATATATATTAAAAGGTTAAGATAGGACTTTAAACTATAAGGAGAAAGGAAAATTAGTATAATATTAAGCTATATAAAGTAAAGGTATATAATATCTATTTTCTAGCTTATAAAAGGGAGTAGTAGACACCTTTATAATACTTTGCTAATACCTAAGTAAAGGGCTAGAGTATATTTATAGGGAACTTTAACTAATACTACCTTTTATAGGATAGATTTAGCTAAATCTCTTAAGGGTATAATAAGATGTTAGAATTTATAATAAGGTAGTAACTTAGCCTAGCTATACTGTTTAGGGAAGTAATAAGAAGAGAATATAGTAGTAGGAATAGTACTATTAACTATATATAGACTACTTATAATATTAGTATTAAATTTATTAGGCTAGTGGAAATCGCCAGATTTAACTATATATCTTAGCTTATTAGTATTAAGATAAATAAGGAATTAAGTAATAGTCTAGGGTTAGTCTAGGGTTAAAGGATAGCAAATAAAAACCTTATTATAGCAAAGGCTTTAAACAGACTTAAAAAAGAGGGATTAAAGCTCCTGCTATATAACTAGTAGGAAATTAATAACTATATGCAATAGCTTACCTAATAGCTTATAGAGATAGCTAATATAATAGCACCTAAATAACCTTAAGGGTATAGCAAACTATAGCCTTAGTAGAATAAAAAGGTAAAAAATATAATAATAAAGGCAAGATATGCTAATAAGTAGTAGTAGTAATAATAGACATAGGAATTATAGCAGGCCTTAATAAAAGTAATAGAAAAACAGAATTATATTATCTTAAAGGAAAAGAAAAGTAGTTAGTAATAGGCAGTTAGTAAGTTATTTAGGTTAAAAGGAAGCCTTTAGACCCTAGAGCGCTAGGCCTAGCTATAGAATAGACTTTCTCTTAAGATATAATAGGTTTTACTACTAACTTAGCTAGGGGATAATAGTAAGGAGGAGATAGTAAAGGTTATATATAAGGGTAAGGTAAAGGTATTTATAAAAAGGTTTTTTCCTTTATTTATAGCTAGGGCTCTAGGTCTAGAGATAAAGGCAAAGATAAGATACTATAATAATAATCAGGTGGTTCCTATGTTTATAGAGGAGGAAATTAGAGAAGTTATAAAGAATATAGTAAGTTAGAAAGTCCTAGGGCTAGACAAGCTGCTAATAGGTTTTCTTAAGCTATATAAAGCATCCCTAGTATTATATTTAATATGCCTTATAAATACATACTGCGGTTTAGGACACTATCTAGCCTTCTTTTAGTAAGTAAAGGTAGTAGTTCTATATAAACCTAGGAAAACCCTTAAGGAGTTAAGCAGATTAGAGGGGTAAAGCCTAATATTACTATTAAATATACTAAGAAAAGTAATTAAGGAAGCTATTATAAGGAGAATTACTACTATAGTAAAGAAAGGCTATATACTACTAGATATATAAATAGGTAATAGGGCTGGTAGGTTAATAGAGGTAGTACTAAGTATGCTAAAAGAGGTTATAAAAATAGTATAATATTACTAGGGAATAGCATTATTATTATAGCTAGATATTACTAAAGCGTTTAATACTATTAGCTATAAACAGCTAATTTACACTATAAAGGAGTTAGGACTATTAGGGTAAATAGCCAGATAGGCACAGGGTTTTATATTAAAAAGAAGAGTATAACTTGCATTTAATAGGTATATTACTAAGGAAATCTAAGTTACTATAGGGGTTTTACAAGGGTTACTAGCATTTCCTATCCTCTTCCTACTTTATATTATACTATTATATTAAAGACTAGCAGTAGTGGAATTAATATTAATATTAGGGTTCTTAAATAATATAAATATTATAGTATATAGAAAAATAGCAAAAAAGACTAAAGTATAATTAGAAAGAGCCTAAAGGATATATAAGAAGTAGTTAAAGGAGTATAAGCTAAGGTTTAACCTAGAGAAGAGCAAGCTATTATACTTTATAAGGAAGAGGCAGGTAATTATAATAATAATCTAACTTAAAAGAATAATAATATAACCAACATAATTAGCATAATTCCTAAGAGTTTAAATTTACTAGAAGCTTTATTAGTTAACCTATATAAAGAAGGTAAATACTAAATTATTATAGTAAAAGTTAGCACTTATAGTACTAGCTATATTTATATAGAGATGCTAACTAGAGTGTGTAAGATCCCTTTATATATAGGTAATAAAAAGCATAATAGCCTATAAAGCTGGGATATACTATACCTATAGTAAGTCAGAAGGGGTAGTATAAGGAGTAGTAAAGGTATTTATAAGGGAATAAAATAAATACTTAAGGCAGATTATAGGGGCATATAAGGTAATACTAGTAATACTCTTAAAGACAGAAGTAGTAGTACTACTAGTAAATCTATACCTTAATTATATTAAGTAATAATTCTACTAAAGACTTAAGGATAGTAGTATAGGTAAGAAGATATAACAGGCATGTAATTTAATAGTATTATAGCTATAATGCTAAGGAAAAGACTGCTAACATAATTACTATAAGGCGTTTCTTAATACCCCTCTTTCCCTCCTTAGTAGCCTTATAGCTAAATAGGAATTAAAGAGGGAGTAGGAAAAATAGTAGATATAGTAAAGGCATAAGGCTTAAGTAAGAAAAGAATAGGTAAAAGTAATAGTAATAGATAAGGAACCTAACTTTAAGAGTATAAAAAAGATAGTAAGGCTTTATAATAGCCTGCTAAAGCATAAATCTATAGCCTTAGTACAGCTTTAAACAGAGAAAATAGGGCTAAATGCCTTCCTTTATAACAAATAAGTACCTAAGGTAATATTACTAATATATTAATACTAAGGAGAAGATAAGGATATTTACTACTTTATCCTTTTATGCCTAGAATATAACCATATAAGGCTAATCCTAAAGGTGCTTATAATAAGAGACCTACAGGAGCTTAGGGCAGCGCTTAATAATAAGAAGCTAGTACTAAATATTATAAAGTAAGTACTCTTAACTAGGTAACTTTAGCAGTACAGGTTAGCAGAGGAGCTTTATAAGGTATAGTAAATATATAATATTAAGGTTAAAAAAGGGACTAAAGGTAATAAAAACAATACAATAAAGGAAAAAAAGCCGGATTAGAAGGGGAGGTGCTTATAGGGGGTTTCTACTAATATACTAACCTTTTATATAAAGCATAACTATACTTTTGTTATTATCTGCAGTTCTAGGGGAACTAGTAGATATCTTATACTAATAGTTGAAAACAATAAAGACTCTATATTAAAGGCTTAGCAGGAGCTATATAGAAGAATATAGGTTTTCTCCCCTATTTTAGGGTTTTTCCTATATTAAGAAGTTAGTTAATAAACTAGATAGTGGCTCTAGCTACCTAGCGTACATGAATAATAATAATATATAATAGGGATATTATTATTAAAAGTTATCCTAATAAAAATAGTTTCCTCTCCTTTAGTTATAGTCCTTATAATAGTAATTCTAGTAAGCCTTTACTTTTTTACTCTTAGATTTATTTAAGTTTAAAAATTTATTATTATAAAGGTAGGCTTTTACTATTCCTTTAGTCTTTTTTTAGTAATAGAACTTTTATTACTTCTTTATTTCTTAATATAAATTACAGCGTTTTTTATTTACTATATTAAGGTATTTACTACACTTTATGCCCTTAGTTAGATCTAGATATAGCTTTTTTAGCTTAAAATATAATTTTATTCTAAAGTATACTAAAAGCTATAGATTTATTATTTCTTTATTTGCTCTAGTATACTAAAAGATTTAAGCTATAAAGTCCTAAATAAAAACGCTATTTATAATATCTTCTTAGGTATACTTAGCCTACTTAAGTTTTATTACTACATTCTCTGTCCTTATATAAAATTCCTTTTATATCACCTTAATAATACTATTAATACTAGTAAAAATCCATTCCTTTTTAGATTTATTTAAGTATTATTAGTACTAGGTTATTACTTCTTTATAAAATAGTTACTAAATATTATAAAGTAACACCTTCTTCTGATTTAATAGTGCTCTAAATAGGTGCTTTTTTACTATCTAAATCTAAAGCTTAAGATTTAAAAAGATAGTAGTTTTTTCTTTATATAAAATAAATTTATTACCTATATTTACTACATTTAGTTTTAAGTCTAGAAGTCTAATATTCCAGATCTTTTAAGTTAAACTTACTAATCTTTTCTCTTTAAGTACCCTTCTAGGCTTAAAATCTTATCTAGAGTTATATTTTAATTAAAAGGTATTATATTCCTAGTATCCTAGTATTTAGCTTAGCTAGTTATTATAAGGCTCTTTAGTATAGTAATAACTATCTCTATAACCACCTGCTTTATTACTATAATCATCTGCTTTATAGCCATATTTACTTCCTTATTATAAGAAAGTTAAAGGTGAATTTATATATTATCCTATATTGCTATTTTTAAAAGGTCCTTTTACAGGTTTATTACCTTATTATATAGGTAAATATAGTAGTATTTAGGAGTATTAGTATTATTAAGTACTAGTATAGTATGTCTCCCTCTATTTATAACCTTTATACTTACTAAAGTCTTATTCTTACTATTAGTATTTTATTATTAGTAAGGCATAATTTTATATATCCCCTAACAGAAAACCTTATTAAGGTACTAATATTATTACTTAAGGATTTAGTAAAGCGCCTCCTTATTTAATATTTAGTAGACTAAAGGTTTATATATCCCTAAGGGAAAAACCTTATTAAGGTACTAATATTATTACCTAAGGATTTAATAAAGTACCTCCTTGTCTAGTAGTTAATTAATACTATAAAAATCCTGCTTATTATAAAGACTTATATCTATTTATATGGTGAAACCTTTAGGCTTAGTTTAAAACTATATAAAGTAGGTTAAAAGAGGTCCTAGTATTATTATAATAACTTAAATATCTAAACTCCTATTATAATTTAAGTAAATTCTAATTATATAATAAGAGGTTTATTACTTCTAGTTAGTATAATTTACTAGTACTAGTATAACCTTATATAAACCCTATTACTTTTCTTAAGTTGCTTATCTTAATTAAGTAGTCTTAAAACCTTATTAGCTTAAATATTATAACTATTATTTTAGCCCTTTACTAACTAGAATTCTAGCTAATTTACGTTAGTAGGGTAGGTCTGGTCTACTAAGGGTTTAGCTACTAAGTTATATTAGCTCCTGTTATTATTAGTTTAAATGGTTCCTATATAATTAGCTCTATATTTAATTACTAGTCCTAGTAACCTGCTTATATCCAGTTTATAAAGGCTATTATAATTTAGTTTAACTCTCTTATTTATAAAGTAAGGCTAACTAGAGTATTTAAGATATTATCTTAGGTTTTTATTATCTATTATTAGAAGTTAGTTTTTATAAAGTAAGTAAGGTTTTCTTTAATTTATCTTTATAACTTTTATATTATCCTTATTACTTTATATACTTTCTTTTATATTTTAGCTACTTCCTTAATGTTTTATAGGATTTTATAAGCTAAGGTTTTATTAATAGTATTCTTAGTTTTAGGTTCTAGTTTATACCTTATTATAATATTAAACGGTTCCTTAGTATTTATTAATTCTTAGTATACTTATCTTTCCTTACTAGTTCTAGGGGGTTATAAGTCCTTAGGAGATTATAACTTTCTAGCTAATTACTCTTTCTCTCTTTTAGGTATAATAGGATTCTCTATTATTAAAGGACCTTTTACCCTTTATATAGTCTTATTTATTATCTTATTTAGGTTAGTTAAATCTTTAGGTATAGTAAACCCTACCATATATATTAATATAATAAGGTTTATTATTTCTTTATAGTCTTTATTATTTTAAAAGTCTAAGTAAGTAAAAGACTTATAATAAACTAACTTATTACTTTCTAAGGATTCTTTACTTAATACTAAAGTCTGCTTTAGTAGTAATATAAGTTATATAATAATAGCTAGTTATTTCTATTATTTTCTATTAGATAAAGCTATTTCTTATGTTTTATTACCTTCTAAGGTCTCCTTAGGGTTATTATCTAAATTAGGACTTAAAACTATAGTTAAAAGGGTATCCCTAATGCTTAATAGTTTTATAAGTTAAAAAGCCTTTAGTTCTTTAATAAGTATAATAATAAGCAAGGTTTTTAGCTTTTTAAGAGATATTATAGTAGTTAAAGTCTCTAGTTTTATAAGAAGTATAGTCCTAGGTAGGGTAGTTCTAATTCTTAATAATATTACCTTAAGTTTAGTT
Organism: Aciculosporium take MAFF-241224; assembly: GCA_000222935.2. NCBI lineage: Eukaryota > Fungi > Ascomycota > Sordariomycetes > Hypocreales > Clavicipitaceae > Aciculosporium > Aciculosporium take. The sequence continues at coordinate 21,238 of AFQZ01000018.1, read as the reverse complement.
ACTAATAGTTTAAAAAGCCCTTCCTTCTTAGCCTTTTTTAGTATTTATTATACTAAAATTAGTTCTTCCCTAAAGTATAAGTAATATATAAGAACTAGATTAACTAGTTATAGCAGTTCTAAGGTCTAGTAAAGCTTTCCTTTATAGAATTTATAACTTTTTAAGCAGGAAAGGTTCTTAATATTATTATTAGTAGTTACTAGTCTTTCTTTAGGACTAAAAGGATTAGGATTTTACTTAAAGTATTTATAAAGCTTATAAACATAATAAAGCTCTCCCTTAGTAATTATTATAATATATAGTTAGTAGTTATTTAATTCTTAGCCCTAACTTATTAATTTAAATATAAGTTTTATTAAATCCTTCTTACCTCTTAGCTTATAGCCTTACTATAAGTAGTAAATCTAACGTTTTAGTACACTACCTTACTTATTAATAATAGTAACCCTAACTCTTTAATTATTATAGCCTTACTAGTTAGGACCTTGTAATCTAGTAATTTAACTTAATATATCTTACTAACTAAAAGCAGTAAGTCCTTAATTTTTAGTTAAAACCTTATATAAAGAATATAAGTAATTACTACTAGTTATTATATAGTAGTATAATTATATAGTTAGTTAGAAGTAACTATAAAGCTGTTATTAATATTATTATAAAGGGGTTATTAAATGCACCTGTATATACTACTATTAAGTTATATAGTTAAGTGCATTTTGTATAAGTTATTGTTATTAAGTCTTACTAGCTACGTAACAAATCCGTCCTATATAGGTGGGGATCCGACATCGCGGATTATCCCGTAACATCTCTGGTTAAAAAAAGGCTTAATTATAAGGTCTGTTATAAGGCATATTAAGGCTTTAACTTAACCTTAGCTAGCAGTTAAGATTCCAGCTACTTTAGTATTTAAAAGGATACTATAAAACGTTTCTATAGTATATTATAAATCCATAAGAAATACCTGCTATTATATGGTTTTATTAGTATTATGGTTATAAGGGTCTTTAATAAATAATACGTGTTTAAAGGCATTATCTTATAGGAAATTTATAGTTAAGGTAGAAAAGAGAGGGGGATTAGGTGCTTATATAAAGAAATTTATAAATATAAGGGTTTCTTATGCTTCTTTATTACTTTATTGTTGGTAGCGCTCAGGTTACAAGTATGCTGCAGCACAAATGTAAGGGGGGGGGGTTTAATATTTAATTCATTTATGTCTCTAAAAGAAAGGAAGAAGCAGGCTATAATGCAGAGGTATGGTGTTGTGGCTACGGTACGGCCCCAGGTCACATGACCTGTGATCTAGCTAATCAGGGTGCATGCATTCTGTATATAACCCATAATTCCTAGTTAATGCGGCATATCCCTTTTATTATCCATATAAGCAATTCCGATACTTGCAAATTCTCTCTCTATTGAAGAAGAAGAGAAATCGCTCTAAAAAATACATAAAACGCCCTAAATAATCAGATATTAATAAATAAGTAATAAAGCAAAAAACATCCTTTAAATAAATGACTTTTGTTGGTCTAGGCTGAATGGTTATGGAGGCAAAGAGTGTTGTGGGGGGGGGGGGGGGCCAAAGAGTGTAATTCCCGCGTTTAATCCTACTAAATTAGGCGCTTATAATCGCGTTTAAATTCATCAAATTTAAGCTCTTTATCAGGCGCTTAATTTGTTATTAGATTTGGTGAGAAATTAGGACTTTTTTATTCTTCGGCGGCTCCAGCAGCGGCTCTTGCGGTAATTCTTGCGACAGGTCTTTTAACCCATCCTTCTACACAGATTTAGGCTTTATTCTTTGTTATAAAGGTCTTAAGAGCTTTATTTAGTGAAGCTTTTGTTATTGTATCTGCAGGATTATTATTGCTATTAATCCAGCGTATCTTAGCTACTTCCCTCCTCTTATATAACTGCTATAAAGCTATAATATTAATTATTAGCCTTTTTTCCTTTATTGTCCCTAGCTTAATAATGCATTTATATAGCAAGAAAGAGTTAGTGTATATTATTGTTAGAATTTTTGGCTTGTTTAATCGGTTAGTAATGATATTTAAAGTAGTGCTTATTATGTAGGCAATGTTAATACCTTAAACCATCCTATATAGCTTGGAAGCTAATGTACTTCTTATGACTCTTTTTGATTTTATTAAGCTGTATGTTACGATATTTCCTCTAAGGGTGAATTTAAAGGTATTGTTATCCTTCCTTTTATTGCCTAGGATAATCATATAGCCTAGTTAAGAGCTAAGGTCTTTATTATTTATAAAAGAACTGTTAATGAAGACATAAAGAGCAGCGTTTTCTAGTAAGAGAGATATATATTAAAGTCCACGGTCTTAATTGTTGATTTGCTATTAAAGTCTTTTATTAAGCCTTAAAACATCGTCGGATCCTGGATGTTAGACTTAGGCAGCAATGGAAAGATTGTAAGATGCTTTAGGTTAATATATTAAAGCAATATACGCTCTTTATGCTCGCTGTTTAATATATTTTGCTTGGTCGGTCGGGTTATTAACTTGTAATAGCTTCCTTCCTTGTTCCTTTTATTGTAAAAAGAAGGTGTTATTATTAACTTCGCTTAAAATACAACTGTTAAATATTAATAATATTAAAATCATCAACCTCTCTTTTGGCTTTGCAAGGAATTTAGCGTTTTTTAACTCAACCTCTTTATAATTAAAAAACTTAGCATTGCTAAGTCCTAAGGTATTATTAGTCTGCATTCTAATGATTCTAAAACACAAGCTTTTGCTAGAAGAAATAAGAAAATAAAGGTTATATATAGAGGTTATTATCTGTAGTCTCTGACGATAATAATTAAAATACGTCGACCACTAATGTGTGCCAGCCTCTGCTATTCCGTATAGCGGCTTAATTATAACCATAATGACGTCTGGCGGGTAAAGGTGTGCAATTTGTGCTAGAAGCTTTGTAAGAATTGTGCAATTAAGCTTTGTCTGTAACTGCACATATGCTTGGGTAATATCCCTTAGCTAAACCATAATGCCTTTCTTTTTTAATAAGGGAGCAAGGGTAATAATAAGCCTTTGACTAGCTCTTAAAATTATTAGGGACTGCGTGAGAATAACCTCTTTCCCACGGTCGCTATGGCCTTAGATAATACATTATAACTTTTTATACAGGGAGTTAGTTGCCTTGCCTTTAACTTCTCTTACTATCCGCAAGCTAAAGAGTCTTTTGCCTCTATGCCTTTATAGGTTAAATTTCACAAATTTAAATACATTCCTTACTAGCAAAGCATTAATCTCTGCTTTATTAGAGAGTTTAAAAGGTTCTCCGGGTGTATTAATTTTTCCTTATGTGCAGAGGTTAATTATTATTATTGTACGCTAGGTAGCTAGAGCCACTATCTAGTCCATTAGCTAACTTCTTAATACAGGAAAAACCCTGAAACAGGGGAGAAAACCCATATTCTTTTATATAGCTCCTGCTAAGCCTTTACTATAAAGTCTTTGTTATTTTTAACTATTAGTATACGGTATCTGCTAGTTCCCCGGGAACTGCAGATAATGACAGAAGTGTGGTTGTGCTTTATATAAGAGGTTAGTATATTAGTAGAAACCCCCTATAAGCACCTCCCCTCCTAATCCGGCTTCTCCTCCCCTTTTCTGTTGTTTCTGTCACCTCTGGTCCCTTTCCTAGCCTTGCTATTGCATATCTGCTATGCCTTATAAAGCTCCTCCGCTAACCTGTACTGCTAGAGGCGCTTAGTTAAGAGCACCTACTTTGTAATAATTAGTGCAAACTTCTTGTTATTTAACGCTGCCCTAAGTTCCCTTAGGTCTCTTATTGCGGGCATTACTAGGATCGGCCTTAGATAATTATATTCCAGGCATAATAAAATAAGGTAGTAGATATCCTTATCTCCTCCCTAGCATTAACATATTAGCGATGTTACCTCGGGCACCTGTCTGCTATAGAGGAAGGCATTTAACCTTATTTTTTCTGTTTAGAGCTGCACTAAGGCTGCAGATTTATGCTTAAGTAAGCTATTATAGAGCCATGCTATCTTCTTTATGCTCTTAAAATTAGATTCCTTGTCTGCTACTATTGCTTTTGCCCGTTCTCTTCTTACTCAAGCCTTATGCCTCTGCTATATCCACCGTTTTTCCTACTCCCTCTCTAATTCCTACCTAGCTATAAGGCCGCTAGGGGAGGGGGGGGGGGGCATTAGGAAACGCCTTATAAAGGTTGCGTTAGCGGCCTCTTCCTTAACGTTATAGCTGTAATACTATTGAATTACATGCTTGTTATATCTTTTTGCCTATGCTACTGTCCTTAAGTCTTTAGTAGAATCGTTACTTAATATAATTAAGGTACAAATCCACTGGCGGCACTGCTGCTTTTGTTTCTAAGAGTGTTATTAGTGTTGCCTTATATGCCCTTATAACCTGCCTTAAGTATTTATTCTGTTTCTTTATAAATGCCTTTACTACCCCCTGTGCTACCCCTTTTAACTTGCTACGGGTGTGGTATATCCTAGCTCTATATGCTATTATGCTTCTTATTACCTATATATAAAGGGATCTTATACATTTTAGTCGGCATCCCTATGTAAATGCAGCTAGCGCTATAAGGGCTAACTTCTGCTATGCTAGCTTAGCATTTACCTTCTCTATATGTGTTAACTAACGAAGCTTCTGGTGGATCTAAACCCCTAGGAATCGTGCTAATTGCGTCGGTTGTATTGTTGTACTTTTAAGTCGGATTGTCGTTGTAATTGCCTGCCTTTTCCTTATAAAGTGCATTAACTTACTCTTCCCTAGGTTAAACCTTAGCCTGTACTCCTTTAACCACTCCTTATATATTCTCTAGGCTTTTTCTAGTTATACTTTAGTCTCCTTTGCTGTTTTTCTATATGCTATAATGTTCGTATTATCTGAGAACCCTAACGTTAGTATTAATTCTGCTGCTACTAGCCTTTAATATAGTAGTGTGATATATAACAGGAAGAGAATAGGAGACGCCGGCGACCCTTGCAAAACCCCTATAGTAATTTGGATTTCCTTAGTAGTATGTCCGTTAAATACTAATTATACTCTTCTTTCTAATGTAAAACCCTTTGTCTATCTGGCCATCTACCCTAGCAGTCCTAACTCCCTTATAGTGTATATTAATTATTTATAGCTAATAGTATTGAATGCCCTAGTAATATCCAGCTGTAGTAATAATGCTATCCCCTAATAGTGCTACGCTGTTCTTACTACCTCTTTTAGCATGCTTAGTACTACCTTTATTAACCTGCTAGCCCTATTGCCTATTTGCATGTTTAGTAGTATATAGCCTTCCTTTACTATAGTAGTAATTCTCCTTATAATAGCTCTCTTAATCACTTTACCTATTATGTTTAGCAATAATATCAGCCTCTACCCCCCTGGTCTGCCTAACTCCTTAGGGGTCTTCCTAGGTTTGCATAAAACTACTACCTTTGCATGCTAGAAGGAGGCCGAATAGTGTCCTAAGCTACAGCATGCGTTTGTAAGGCGTGTTAAACATAATATTAGGGCTATGCTATATAGCTTAAGGAAACCCGTTAGTAGCTTGTCCGGCCCTAGGGCTTTTTAGCTTATTATATTTTTTATAACTTCTTTAATTTCCTCCTCTATAAACGCGGGAGCCACCTGTTTATTATTATAGTATCTTGTCCCCTCTTCTTCCTCTAGTTCTAAAGCCCTAGCTATAGATAGAGGGAAGAACCTCTCTGTAAATGCCCTTGCCTTGCCCTTGTATATAACCTTTACTATCTCCTCCCTGCTGTCGTTTTCTAGCTGAGTTAGTGGCGGAACTTATTATATCTCTGGGGGGAGTCCACTTTATAGCCAGGCTTAATGCTTTAAGGTCTAGAGGCTCCCTTTAGACCTAAATAGCTTGCTAACAGCCTGTTGCCAGCTGCTTCTCTTCTCCTTTAAGATAATACAGTCCTGTATTTTTATAGCTTTTGTTAAGGTCTGCCATGATTTCTGTGTCTGTTATTACTGCCACTGCCTGCTAGTATGTCTTGCCTCTACTATTACATTCTTAACCCTTTTATTCCACTATAGCTGTGGTTTGCTATGCCCTTAAGGTTATTTAGGTGCCATTATGTTAGCTATCTCTGTAAGCTAGTAAGTAAGCCATTATGTATAGTTGTTAACTTCCTGCTAGTTACCTAGCGGGAGCTTTAACCCCTCCTTTCTAAGCCTGTTTAGTGCCTTTACTATAATTAGGTTCTTATCCACTGTCCTCTAACCCTGGATTAACCCTGGGCTGCTGCTAAATTCCTTGCTTGTCCTAATGTTAATAAGTTAAGGTATATGGTCGGATCCGGCGATTTCTACTGGCCTAGTGAACTTGACACTAACGTTATAAGTGGTCTACGTATGATTAATAGTGCTATTCCTGCTTTTATGTTCTCTCCTTATTACTTCTCTAAACGGAGTAACTAGGCCGAGTTGCTACCTTATTATGAATTCTAATATCTTATCATGCCCCTAAGAGGTCCTGCTAAATCTGTCCTACAGGGGGTAATATTAGTTAAAGTCCCCTATAAATACACTTTGACCCTTTACCTAGGTGTTAGCAAAGTGTTGTAAAGGCGTCTGCTACCCCCTTTTGTAAGCTGGGGAATATATATTGTATACCTTTACTTTACATAGCTTAATACTACACTAATCCTCCCCCCTCCCTATAGTCTAAAGCCCTGCCTTAACCTTCTGGTATATATAAATCGCCATTCTTCTACTGTATATTGCTAACGTATAGTGCCCTTAAGATGGATTTAGTAGTATACTATTATAGCCTTCTGGTTCCTGGATGGCTATTACCTTAGGGCTAATGTTATACCCTAATGCCAGATGTACTAGATTGCTTTTCTTCTGTGTATTTTAGTATATAACCTTAATTATGTACTTTATTGTGTGCTTTAGAGCACCCTGGTTAGGCTGGCTCTGGTATTGTTCTGCTCTCTTATTAGTTATAGGAAGGCTAGCATTATGCCTTCCTCTACCAGTCTCTGCTGTCCTAATTATAGTTTATATGTTTGTCTTATAAAAAGGCCCCTTAGTTATATGCTCCTTCCTCTTAGCTACCTTTCCGTTAATCCCCTGGTCTTTTCTTTATAATAACCCTTGCTTGTAGTAGCTATTACGGCCTCTGACTAATAGTTGCGGAAGAATAGCGGCCTTATAGCGTAAGCCTCCCGGGCCTGTTACTACCTATTATTGCTTACTAAGTATAGCTAAGACCATGCTGGATGTGCCTCTGTACAATTTAGGCATCTCTCCTATACCTTACCTGTTAACATTAGGCAAGTCCTCTCTCCCTTAGGGTGTTTTCTAGTAGTATACCTGCTGTATCTTGCTTTCTCCTTATAGTACCTAGTAATATATCTAATCTTATAGTAATTATAATATTGCTTTAGGTGGACCATCTTGTTATATAGCTTAGCATTGAAAATCTCTGCTTAGTATACTATTCCCCTATAGCATAGGCGGTTTGCTGCCTTAGTGCCCTTAATACTAACTACTAGTAGTGCCCTTATTGCTGTTCCCTTTAGCTTCTGCACTATTATCTTTACTATGTTTAGACTATTCTCCTTTTTAATGTTTTTCCTTATATTCTTAATCGTAATGTGGTTTGTTAATTATATTGGGAATCCCTTAATAATTACACTAAACATCTTCCTATTTACTTCCGCTATAGGTCTAAAGGCAACTCTTACCTAGGCTGTGTTTTCCTTCTATTTCCTCCCTACCTTAGTAAACATAATAACTATATCTCTACTTTATAGTCTATATGCTGCTATTACCTCCTTTATGCTAATAGCGCTGTTTACTGCCTTTATAATCTCTCCTAGCAATTTATTCCTAACTGCCTTACTAATGGTATTTCCCTTTACTATTGCTTCCTAGTAATAGCAGGCCGGTATTGCCATACCCTCCGTTTAGGCCAAAGGTATTGTTATATTCTGCCCTATAACTCCACAAGCTGTAATAGTTGCCTAAGTTTCCCTAACTATTAATCTAGTCCTAGGGACGGCCTTTATTGCCTCCTTAACTGCTTTTTTAACTATAGTTTCTACTTTACTATTAACTGCTTTTATAATTAATGCCTGTAGATCTTCTGTGTTAGTCTTTGCTTAGGCTATCTCCCCTTCTGTATTTATAGCAACTTATATAAAGGTCTTAATAAAAGCCTATACTTCTGTTATTTCTGCCTTTAGAATAACTTTTATTATTAACTCCTTTAGTAATTTTATTTTATTCTTTAGTTTTTCTTACACTACTATTACTCTAGGATTCTCTCCTTAATATTATATTTCTTCCTAGGTAGTGCCTTATCCTTTATTAGTCGCGGATCTACATAAAAATTCATTAATTATTACACCCCTTATGCTGCTTACTCCCCTTATATAATATGCCATTGCTAGGGGGGGTATTTAATAATAAGGAATCCGATTCTATGCTTCTTTTTCGTTTTAGGCGTGATACCGCGTCGTGTCCGCGGTGTTGGTCCTTTTTTATAATAATCCTATTGCAGAGGTTAATTATAAGTTAAAAATCGGCCTTTTCTTTCTTAGTAAGAAAAGCCTTTACTTAAGGGTGTTTCCAGGGTCTTCCACGTCCTCTTTATAGTGGAGTTATTAGGTTATTAGGGGGGTTTTTGTGATTTTCGTCACCTTAAACCAGGTCTTCCTTATAAACCGGGTCTTTCTTATAAGAAGATTCCACCTCTAGCGAGGTTATATACGGTTTAATAACTATAGACCGAAACTTCGTAGGGCTATAAGGCATCTTAATAATACAAGTCTTTCCTTTTATTAAGAGAAGCTTATAGGGGCTAGTCCATCTGCCTTTTTTATAATAAACTTATATATTAGAATTTAAAGGAAGAGTGTGTATAGGCAGGGTTATTAGGCCGTTGCAGGTATTAAGAGCATTATGGACTTGGCGTCTCATAAGACTATGTCTTGCTTTATCTATTGCTTTTCGAAGTATCTTAGCTCTTTAAGTAACTATAAAGCTTAGGGGGGAATCATTTATTATCCTTAAATAGGTTCTAAAGACTAGAAGGGTAGGAATAAGACCATTTAGACCAGCAGAGTTATTAACTGCTTTAATAGCCATTTAAAGTATTTGCTCTTTTGAGAGAAGACTGTTAGCTTTGGTCTTAATAATATCATATGCTCTGTAAAGAAGGGCATAATATTGCTTAAGTTTTCCAATGCTATTGTAAGCCTTAACAAAGACTTCGTTAATATTAATTAATAATAGTTAAGCTAAATGCCTAAATTCGCTAGAAGCAAAGTTTCTTCTAGCATCATGGACTATCCAGTCTAAGGGTTTAAGATATATGTCAATCCAGCACTCTTTAAGGGCATTCCAGATATCTCGAGCTTTCTATTGTTAAGGTATAAGAAAGCAGGCAGCTTAAAATGATATTACTGAATCTATAACGTATAGGACCGGCTTCTTATTAATTTGCATAATATTAACAAGGACCTTGTAGTTAAATTCAATATTATCTTTAAGAGTAAATTTAAATCTACTCAGAGCTTTTGCGTTTATCTAGCATTAATAGCAAGCATGCGTGATTTTCCCTATATTAGCTTTATTAAATTCTTTACCAGCCCTGGCAAGAAGGTTATTTAATTAGTCGATTAACAGATGACTAAATCAGCAATAAAGTTAACGGATTTCGGCTTTAGAAAGCATAAAGATAGCAGGTTCTTAAGAACTAGCTGTCCACTAAGGATATCCCTATTTCCTAATAATAGGTACCTTTTTGTCTCCTTAGATTAAAAGATTCTTAAGATTATTAAGTTTAACACCTATTTTATTTATATCTGTAATAGAATATAAAAACAGTGTAGCACTATTAAGCATATAGAAAGGTATTATACTAAAAATCGTCAGAAGCTTCAAAATACTAGTTAAAGTCGCAGTACCGGCTCTAAAGGTAATAGTCCTTTGGTCAGAGGAATGCTTAATTGTAAGGTTCTTTATGATTTTCATTAGAGCGTTGACTTAGCCTTAGCCAGCAGTTGAAATTCCTAATGCTCCTGTATCTAGGAGTATACTATAAAATGTATCTACTGTATATCTTGTATTTATAAGATATACGTGTTATTGAGGTTGTTTATTAGTATTGTAGTTATAGGGGTTTTTAAGAAATAAGGTATGTTTAAAAGCATTATCCTGTAAGAAGTTCACAGTTAATTAGGAAAAGAGTAGGGGATTCGGTGCTTGCATAAAGAATGCTATAAAGGAGAGAGTATCACAAGCCTCTTTGTTATTTGGTTCCTCTTTTTCATTAGTAGTAAGGAAAGCAGCGTTTTAAGCAGCTTTTTTATGTTTATCCTTACTGCTATTATTAGTAGCAGTAAGTTAGGCCATTTTGCCTTTATAGGCCTATAGGAATGCATAGTATTGGCGTTTGGAGGGTGGTTTTTAGTGTTTTCTATTATTCTATTAAGTTACTTTTGCTTTCTTCTGCTTAGAGGTAGAATAGTTAGTTAACTAGCATCCTTCTTTACAGCAGATAAAGCATTTCTTTAAGCTCGCTCTAGCTTAAGGTTTTTTATAATATATAGCTTGTAAATAGCATCAGTCTATAAACATTACTATATTAGTATTTTGGTCTGTAGACCAGGCAATAAGGGCAGTTAAATTATTATTAGTAGTTATTAGTAACTAACTTATAGAGGTTAGTAGTATGTCCATTGCTAAGAGGTAATTTTAAAGATTACTAACAAATCCTTTAAAGGTTAGCACATTTCTAAATTTAGTATTATAAAAATCATTATCATTTTCTATTGCTTGTTATACTTAATAAAGAAGAATTATATCTTATTCAAGAGGGTTATAAAGGCTATTAAATATCTTTATAAGTCAGTTAAGAAGAATTTCTAAGTATTCTAACTTATTATTTATTAGATGTTCTATAATAATATGGCAAAGGCATAGATTAGTAAATTATGTTTTATAGAAGCTCTTATTCTTAGGTGTTTTAAAGTGATTCCTAATGTTCTAAGTTATCTCCTTAAATAGGATTATCTTTGCTCTAAAGTATTTAAGGAAGTATATATAAGCTTTACCTTAAAGCATAATAGGGAAGGCTTTTAGGTAAAGTAAGGGGGAAACTCCTGCTTAAGAACATTTCTCTTTAAAATATAATAACTTCTTATTAATAAAGTTATATACTTCTCTAGAATATTATTCTTCTTTCTAGTAAAGTCTCTTAAGAGTATTAAGGGCTTTTCGATCACTATTAGAAAGTGTTCCAGTTAGGGTTTATAGTTCTAGGGGAGGGTCTTTAGTTAAATAAAAATCTTTATTATTAAAGTTCTTATTATTAGAAAGTTTAAGTCATTAAATCTCTTCTCCTTTCCTAGTTGCTTTTTCTAGCAAAGGTTTGTATTCTATATCAGGGTTAATGTTTAAAATATTAACAAGATCTTTAGAGACATTTAATCTCAATCCTCTAGCTGTTTTAACACCATTATTATTAAGGTAATTATAAAGGGTATACTTAAGGTTATTATTAATTTTATTAAAAGTATCCTTTGTCTAATTTTCATAATCTTACTAGAAGTTAATAAGGAGATTACGCCCTTTTCCTTCATTAAGAATGTAGTAGTTAATCGTATATATAATACGGTCATTAATCTATTGTTCAGTAGCTATATTAATATTAATATTATTAACTAACTTAGTCTAATTAAAGGATAGAATTAGATAGTGCTTATAAAGTTTTCAGGGTAGGGTGCTCTTTAGAAGTTCTCTTTTATAAATATCCTTTTAGAGTTATTCATTAAAATCATTTATTTTTCCTTAGCTTAAAGACATTTTAGTGTTTTAGGCTTTGTATTTAGTACTAATTAAAGCAGTTAGCATTAGTTCTCTGTAAATAATAGTAAAGATCTGGTTTTAATTATAAATAAGTAACAGTTAATAATAAGAGAGAAAATCTATAAGAGTTAAGTCTTCTTATAATTATAGACAATTTAATAGTTAACGATTTAAAGAAATAATCCTTTAGTTAGTATAACATTAGAATTTCTTATAGTTATATAAGTAAAAGCGTTTAGACAAGTCTTTTCTAGGTATAACCTAATAAATCTGTGGTTATTAGTAACTACTAATTAGTGTTAGTAGCGCTTAGGTTATAAGTATACTATAGTATAAATATAAGGGGGGGGGGTTTAATATTTAATTTATTTATGTCTCTAAAAGAGAGGAAGAAGCAGGCTATAATGCAGAGGTGTGGTGTTATGGCCACGGTACAGCCCCAGGTTATATGACTTATAATTTAGCCAATTAGGGTGCGTGCATTCTATATGCAACCTATAATTCCTGGTTAATGCGGCGTATCCCTTCCATTATCCATACGAGCGATTCTGACATTATGCTTTTTCTTTTTTAAAGGCAATAAATGCTGTGTTTTAGGTAGCTTTTTTATATTTATTCTTATTACTACTGTCTAGGGGTAATAACTCTTTATCTTTACCTTTAAATACTTATAATAATATATAAAATTAGCATTTAAAAGGAGGGGATTTATACCTTTAGTTACTCTACTAAGTTTCTTTTGCTTTTTTTTATTTAGAGATAAAATAGTTAGTTAACTAATATCCTTTTTTATAATAAATAAAGCATTTTTTAGATCTAGCTTTGTTTTAGGGTTAAAAAGCTTATAATGTTATTAGTTAGTAAATAAGACTATATTAGTGCTTAGGGTAGTGTTTTAAGGTTAATACTTGCTTTCTCTTATAATCTATTAGCTTATAAATAATTTTAAAACAGGTTTTATTATATCTTTTATTATAAGGTAGCAGTAAATATTACTAACTATGCCTTTATAGGTATTAGTTCAGACATAGGTTATTTAGTTAAATTTAGGGCTATCTTAAATAGATATTTTTAGTTAGCGCCTAGGGATTATATCTTTCTTAAAGAGGGGGTAAAGATTATTAAATAAGTTTAAGAGCTATTAAATTATTAATTTTAAATATTTAAGTTTAGTCTTTATTAGATTTTCAGCTATAATATAATAAAACTTTATCTCTTAAAATCATGTTTAGTAGAATTTTTAATTTTCTTTAGTCTTAAAGTTTTCATTTATTTACTTAGTTATTATATTAAATAAAATAAGTCTTTTACTAAATTTCTTAAGGTAATACTTATAAGTATTGCCTATAAGTATTATTAATAGTGCAAATAGGTATAACTTAGGTAAAATTCCTTATACTATATAAATATCCTTAGAGATTAGAACTTTAGGATATATAAAGTTAAAAAGTACACTAAAATACTTATTTTCCTTATTATAAACTTTAGTAAGAGAGTTTAAGGCTTTTTAGTTTATATTAGTAATTTCCTTTAATATAGTTTGTTATTTTAAGGGAAAGGGTATTATTATTTTTATTATTATTTCTTTAGTAGGAGGGTTAGGAGGGTTAGGGGAAGATAAGGTTATTATTAATGTTGTCGTGTTAATAGTGATGTTTTCTGTTAGAAGATTTCTATTAGGAAAGAAGATAGAATTATCTATACTAACTAAATTAGTAAGTATCTGGTTAATTAGTCTTTATAATCCTTTTTATATATTAATTCCTTAATTTTAAAGAATATCTTAAAGTACTTATTAGACTTTAGGGGTAATCTTCTTAAAAATATTAGTAGTTTATTCTTTAAAGTCTTCTTAATATATAAATAAAAACCTAGTACCTTACTAGTTACTAAACTTATATTAGTTAATATAATAGGTAAATTTATTATAAAGTTTAGAAGTTATAGCTTTTTTAGAGTTAATTTATTTATTAGCTTTAGCCTATTTCTCTATAAAGTAGTTAGAATACTTTTAAAGTTTTATAAGAAGGGATTTTTAAATAGGTTAATTAGCTTTAATAGTAGAAGTTAAAGCTATTTTTAGTGTTTTCTCTGTAATAAACAGTAAAGAAGATACTTTAATCATGGACTAGTAGTAAATTAATAATAAGGGGTAAATTCTATAAAAAAACTTTCTTAATAATTATAGATAAGTAGTAAAAGTTAATAATAATAAAAAAAGTTGCTTTTAGGTAGCATAAACAATGGATTTTACGTAATTAAATAAATAAGTGCGTTATATTAGAAGTTTGTCTCTTTTGTTAATTCCTAGCCAATCTGTAGTTATAATAACTACTAATTAGTAATGGTTTCACAGGGTATGATATACTATAGTAATAATATAGGGGGGGTAACAAAGGTCTGATTTCTATTATAATTGTTGGTAATGCGCAGGTTACAAGTATGCTGCAGCACAAATGTAGGGGGGGGGGTAAAGTTAATAATTAATTTATTATATATTCTAAAGGGAAGAGAAACAGGCTATAATACAGAGGTATAGTATTATGGCTATATTACAGCCCCAGGTTACACAACCTGTAATCCAGCTAATTAGGGTGCGTGCATTCTGTATATAACCTATAATTCCTAGTTAATGTAGTATATCCCTTCCATTCTCTATATAAGTAATTCTAATACTTGCAAATTCTCTCTTTATTAAAGAAGAGGAATTGCTCTGAAAAAATACATATAAACGCCCTAATAATCAGATATTAATAAACAAGTAATAAAGCAAAAAACATCCTTTAAATGAATAACTTTTAGTGGTCTAGGTTAAATGGTTATAGGGCTAAAGAGTGTTATAGGAGGGGGGGGCTAAAGAGTATAATTCTGTGTTTAATCCTACCAAATTAGGTGCTTATAATTACATTCGAATTTATCGAATTTGAACTCTTTATTAGGCGCTTAATTTGCTATTGAATTTAGTAAGAAATTAGGACTTTCCTAATCCTTAGCAGCTCTAGCAGCGGCTTTTGCGGCAATTCTTGTAACAGGTCTTTTAACCTATCCTTCTATACAGATTTAGGCTTTATTCTTTATTATAAAGGTCTTAAGAGCTTTATTTAGTAAAGCTTTAGTTATTATATCTATAAGATTATTATTGCTATTAATCTAGTATATCTTAGCTACTTCCCTCCTCTTATATAACTACCTTAAAGCTATAATATTAATTATTAGCCTCTTTTCCTTTATTATCCCTAGCTTAATAATATATTTATATAGTAAGAAAGAGTTAGTGTATATAATTATTAGAATTCTTAGTTTTTTAATTTAGTTAGTAATAATATTTAAAGTAGTGCTTATTATATAGGCAATATTAACACCTTAAACCATCCTATATAGCTTAGAAGCTAAGGCACTCCTTATAACTCTCTTAGATTTAATTAAGCTATATATTATAATATTTCCTCTAAGGGTGAATTTAGAGGTATTATTATCCTTCCTTTTATTACCTAAAATAATTACATAGACTAGTTAAGAGCTAAGGTCTTTATTATTTGCAAAAAAACCGTTAATAAAGATATAAAAAGCGGCGTTTTCTAGTAAGAGAGGTATATATTAAAGTCTATAGTCTTAATTATTAATTTGCTATTAAAGTATTTTATTAAGCCTTAAAATATTATTAGATCCTGGTTATTAAACTTAGGTAGTAATAGAAAGATTATAAGATGCTTTAGATTAATATATTAGAGTAATATACGCTCCTTAGGCTTATTATTTAATATATTTCGCTTAGTCAGTCAGGTTATTAACTTATAATAGCTTTTTTCCTTATGTCTTTTATTATAAAAAGAAGGTATTATTATTAATTTCGCTTAAAATGCAACTATTAAACATTAATAGTATTAAAATTGTTAACCTTTCTTTTAGCTTTATAAGGAATTTAGCATTCTTTAACTCAGCCTCTTTATAATTAAAAAATTTAGTATTACTAAGTCCTAAGGTATTATTAGTCTATATTCTAATAATTCTAAAACACAAGCTTTTACTAGAAGAAATAAGGAAATAAGGGTTACATATAGAGGTTATTATCTGTAGTTTCTAACAATAATAATTAAAATACGTTAACTACTAATATATACTAGCCTTTGCTATTCTGTATAGCGGCTTTATTATAACTATAATAACATCTAGCGGGTAAAGGTATGTGTCGGAATCGCTCGTATGGATGATGGAAGGGATACGCCGCATTAACTAGGAATTATAAGTTGCACACAGAATGCATGCACCCTGATTGGCTGGATTACAGGTTATATGACCTGGGGCTGTACCGTGGCCATAACACTACACCTCTGTATTATAGCCTGCTTCTTCCCCTTTTTTAGAGATATAGATAAATTAAATATTAAAACCCCCCCCCTTACATTTATACTATAGCATACTTATAACCTAAGCGCTACTAACACTAATTAGTAGTTGCTAATAACCACAGATTTGTTAGGTTATACCCAGAAGAGACTTGTCTAAACGCTTTTACTTACATAACTATAAGAAATTCTAACGTTATGCTAACCAAAGGATTATTTCTTTAAATTATTAACTATTAAATTATCTATAATTATAAGAAGACTTAACTCTTATAGATCTTCTCCCTTATTATTAACTATTACTTATTTATAATTAAAACTAGATCTTTACTGTTATTTACAGAGAACCAATACTAACCGCTTTAATTAGTTCTAAACACAAAGCCTAAAACACTAAAATGTCTTTAAGCTAAGGAAAAATAAATGATTTTAATAAATAACTCTAAAAGGATGTCTATAGAAGAGAACTTCTAAAGAGCACCCTACCCTAAAAACTTCATAAGCACTATCTAATTCTATCCTTTAATTAGACTAAGTTAGTTAACAATATTAATGTTAATATAGCTACTAAATAATAGATTAATAACCATATTATATATACGATTAACTACTATATTCTTAACAAAGGAAAAGGGCGTAATCTCTTTATTAACTTCTAGTGAGATTATAAAAATTAAACAAAGGATACTTTTAATAAAATTAATAATAACCTTAAGTATACCCTTTGTAATTACCTTAATAATAATAGTGTTAAAACAGCCAGAGGATCAAGATTAAACGTCTCTAAAGATCTTATTAATATCTTAAATATTAACCCTAATACAGAATATAAACCTTTACTAGAAAAAGCAACTAGGAAAGGAGAAGAGATTTAACGACTTAAACTTTCTAATAACAAGAACTCTAATAATAAAGATTTTTATTTAACTAAAGACCCTCCCCTAGAACTATAAACCCTAACTAGAACACTTTCTAATAATAATCAAAAAGCCTTTAATACTCTTAAGAGACTTTACTAAAAAGAAGAATAATATTCTAAAAAAGTATATAACTTTATTAATAAGAAGTTACTATATTTTAAAAAGAAATATTCTTAAGCAGGAGTTTCCCCCTTACTTTACCTAAAAGCCTTTCCTATTATGCTTTAAAGTAAAGCCTATATATACTTCCTTAAATACTTTAAAGCAAAGATAATCCTATTTAAGGAAATAACTTAGAATATTAGAAATTACTTCAAAACACCTAAGAATAAGAGCTTTTATAAAACATAATTTACCGATCTATGCCTTCGCTATATTATTATAGAACATCTAATAAAGAATAAGTTAAAATACTTAGAAATTCTTCTTAACTAACTTACAAAGATATTTAATAGCCTTTATAACCCTCTTAAATAAGATATAATTCTTCTTTATTAAGTATAACGAGTAATAAAAAATAACAACGATTTCTATAATACTAAATTCAGGAATGTGCCAACCTTTAAAGGATTTATTAGTGATCTTCAAAATTACCTCTTAGCAATAGACATACCACTAACCTCTATAAGTTAGTTACTAACAACTACTAATAACAATTTAACTGCCCTTATCGCCCGGTCCACAGACTAAAACACCAATATAGTAATGTTCATAAACTAACGCTATTTACAAGCTATATATTATAAAAAACCTTAAGCCAGAGCAAGCTTAAAGAAATGCTTTATCTGCTATAAAGAAGGATACTAGTTAACTAACCATCCTGCCTCTAAGCAGAAGAAAGCAAAAGCAACTTAGTAAAATAATAAAAAACACTAAAAACCACCCTCTGAACGCTAATACTATACATTCCTATAGGCCTATAAAGGCGAAATAGCCTAACTTACTGCTACTAATAATAGTAATAAGAACGAATATGAAAAAGCTGCTTAGAATGCTGCTTTTCTTACTACTAATAAAAAAGAGGAACCAGACAATGAAGAGGCTTATAATACTCTCTCCTTTATAGCATTCTTTACATAAGCACTAAATCCCCTACTCTTTTCCCAATTAACTATAAACTTCTTACAGGATAATGCTTTTAAATATGCCTTATTTCTTAAAGACCCCTATAACCATAATACTAATGAATAACCTTAATAACACGTGTATCTTATAAATATAAGATATATAGTAGATACATTTTATAGTATACTCCTAGATATAAGAGCATTAGGAATTTTAACTGCTAGCTAAGGCTAAGTTAACGCTCTGATAAAAATCATAAAGAACCTTATAATTAAGCATTCCTCTAACTAAAGGACTATCACCTTTAGAGCCGGTACTATAACTTCAACTGGTATTTTAAAGCTTCTAATGATTTTTAGTATAATACCTTTTTATATGCTTAATAGTGCCATACTGTTTTTATATTCTATCACAAACATAAATAAAATAGGTGTTAAACTTAATAATCTTAAGAATCTTTTAATCTAAGGAGACAAAAAGGTACCTATTATTAGAAAATAAGGATATCCTTAGTGGATAGCTAGTTCTTAAGAACCTGCTATTTTTATGCTTTCTAAAGCCAAAATCCATTAACTTTATTGCTAATTTAGTCATCTGTTAATCGACCAATTAAATAACCTTCTCGCCAGGGCTGGTAAAGAATTCAATAAGGCTAACATAGGGAAAATCACGTATGCTTGCCATCAATACCAGATAAATGCAAAAGCTTTAAGTAAATTTAAATTTACTCTTAAAGACAATATTGAATTTAACTATAAGGTCCTTGTTAATATCATACAAATTAACGAGAAGCCGGTCCTACATGTTATAAATACAGCAACATCATTTTAAGCTGCCCGCTTTCTTACACCTTAATAACAGAAAGCTTAAGATATCTGGAATGCCCTTAAAGAGTGCTAGATTAACATATATCTTAAACCCCCAGACTGGATAGTCCATAATGCCAGAAGAAACTTTGCTTCTAGCAAATTTAGGCATTTAGCTCAACTATTGTTAATTAATATTAACAAAGTCCCCATTAAGGCTCACAATAGCATTAGAAAACTTAAGCAATATTATGCCCCTCTTCGCAGAGCATATGATATTATTAAGACCAAAGCTGACAGTCTTCTCTTAAAAGAGTAGATACTTTAAATAGCTATTAAAGCAGTTAATAACTCTACCAGTCTAAATAGTCTTATTCCCACCCTTCTAGTCTTTAGAACCTATCTAAGGATAACAAATAATTTCCCCCTAAGCTTTATGGTTGCCTAAAGAGCTAAGATACTTTAAAAAGTAACAGATAAAGTAAGATGTAGTCTTATAAGACGCTAAGTCTATAATGCTCTTAATACCTATAACGGCCTAATAACCCTGCTTATACACACTCTTTTTTTAAATTCTAATGTATAAGTTTATTGTAAAAAAGGCAAATAAACTAGCCCTTACAAGCTTCTCTTAATAGAAGGAGAGACTTATATTATTAAGATGCCTTATAGCCCTATAAAGTTTCAGTCTATGGTTATTAAACCGTATATAACCTCGCTAGAGGTGGAATCTTCTCACAAGAAAGACCTGGTTTATAAGGAAGACCTGGTTTAAGGTAATAAAAATCACGAAAACCCCTTTAATAACCTAATAACTCTACTATAAAGAGGACGTGGAAGACCCTGGAAACACCCTTAAGCAGAGGCTTTTCTTACTAAGAAAGAAAAGGCTGATTTGTAACTTATAATTGACCTTTATACATAAGGAAAAATTAATATACCTAAAGAACCTTTTAAACTCTCTAATAAAGCAAAGATTAATGCTTTACTAGTAAGGAATATGTTTGAATTTATGAAATTTAACCCGTAAAGGCATGGAGGTAAAAGACTCTTTAGCTTGTAAATAGTAAGAGAAGTTAAAGGTAAGGTAACTAACTCCCTATATAAAAAGTTATAATGTGTTATCCAAGGCTATAGCGACCGTGGGAAAGAGGTTATTCTTATACAGTCCCTAATAATTTAGAGAGCTAGTTAAAGGCTTATTATTGCCCTTGCTCCCTTATTAAAAAAGGAAGGCATTATGGTTTGGCTAAGGGATATTACCTAAGCATATGTATAGTTACAGACGAAGCTTAATTGCATAATTCTTGCAAAGCTTCTAGTATAAATTGCATACCTTTACCTGCTAGATGTTATTATGGTTATAATTAAGCCGCTATACGGAATAGCAGAGGCTAGCACACATTAGTAGTCGACGTATTTTAATTATTATTGTTAGAGACTACAGATGATAACCTCTATATATAACCCTTATCTTCTTATTTCTTCTAGCAAAAGCTTGTGTTTTAGAATTATTAGAATGCAGACTAATAATACCTTAGGACTTAGCAATGCTAAGTTTTTTAATTATAAAGAGGTTAAGTTAAAAAACGCTAAATTCCTTATAAAGCTAAAAGAGAGGTTAACAATTTTAATACTATTAATGTTTAACGGTTGTATTTTAAGCAAAGTTAATAATAACACCTTCTTTTTGTAATAAAAGGAATAAGAAAGGAAGCTATTATAAGTTAATAACCTGACCGACTAAGCGAAATATGTTGAACAGCGAGCATAAGGAGCGTATATTGCTCTGATATGTTAACCTAAAGCATCTTACGATTTTTCTGTTGCTGCCTAAGTTTAATATCCAGGATCTGACGATGTTTTAAGGCTTAATAAAAGACTTTTATGGCAAATTAATAATTAAGACTATGGACTTTGATATATATCTCTCTTACTAGAAAACGCTGCTTTTTATGTCTTTATTAACGGTTCTTTTGTAAATAATAAAGACCTTAGCTCTTAACTAGGCTATGTGATTATCCTAGGCAATAAAAGGAAGGATGACGATACCTCTGAATTTACCCTTAGAGGAAATATCATAATATACAGCTTAATAAAATCGAAAAGAGTCATAAGAAGTGTATTAGCTTTTAAGCTGTATGGGATGGTTTAAGGTGTTAACATTGCCTATGTAATAAGCACTACTCTAAATATTATTACTAACCGATTAAATAAGCTGAAAATTCTAATAATAATATGCACTA